>PITA01010542.1:0-71325 GCA_004023965.1 Spilogale gracilis
GCATTGCCTTCTCCCTGCACCCCACTCTCTCCTTCCTCATCCCCTCCCTGCCTCCCATTCCAGCCTAGAGGGGCGGGCCCACGTTCCCTCTGCCCTGCTGGGCCTGACCGGGCCTGTTGGGTGGTTTCCTGGCCTCGGCAGCCGGCAGGGCAGGCGACCAGGTACTAGGTCCCACCCGGGTGGCAGGGAGAGGGGTGGCCCCAGGGCCCCCGAACAGCAGCCAGTGCAGAGCCCACCCCTTGCGCCAAAGCAGTGTGACCTTGGGCAGGCAGGTCCTTAGGCATCTCTAGGCTCAGCTGCCTCCACTCCAGCAGCTCCCAAGCCAGACAAATTGGCCACTGGCCTTTATTGGACGCCTGCTGTGTATTAGACTCTGTGGTGGGTGCCCAGGGACCCAGGACAGAGCTCCTCTTGACCCTCATGGAACCCATAGCGTCTAGGAAAGATGATAACAAGCCAGCAAATAAGATAATTTCAGAAAAGAGTCAAATGCTACAGTGAAAAATCCAACAGGGGCAGGAGACAGAATGACAGGGGGCCTCTCTCCGTGGAGATGACATCTGAGCTGAGACCCTGGAGTCCGCCAGGGAAGACTGGTAGGGGGAGGGGCGTGGGGGCTTCCGGCAGAGAGAAGGGTGAGGGCAGGAGCCCCAGGCAGCTGGTGGATTTGCATCCCCTACTTTGCGGGCCTGTTGTGAGCGCCAGACGCCAACCAGATGGATGGAATAACCCAGGCGGCCCAGGGATCACAGCTGCGGGGGACAGCATCGTCAGCCCCTTTGCAAGATGAGAAGACTGAGGCCCACACAGCATGAGAGGTCTCACAGCAAACCAGAGGCCAGAAAAGCAAGATCCAAAATGCCCACACAGTCATCTGCGCGATGCCTACCGGGGACTGGGCTGATCTGGGGTCCAGCAAGGAGCCCCCCAAGAGTATGGACAGAGGCAGGGCTCACCGGGATGCCAACGCAGGGAAGGGCCTTGGGGTGGAGGGGTGTGGGTGGGGTCTGGGATGGGGCCTGGGGGGGGATAATTAAGAGCTCCCCAAATAGAGCTTGCCTTGTTGTGCCAGCTCCCGGTCGGCTTCCCCTGTGCACACTCACAGGATGGCCACTGTGGCGCCATCCGGCTGTTTGAGCCGATGACAACAGGATGAAGTTTTATCCTTGCCCTTGATTTACAGAATCACTGTGACACAGCCGCAAGGTAGGAGTCGAACCCAGGCCCTCAAGGAAAGTGTGACCGCTGGTGGCCACGGATCCCTGCAAGCTCAGTTAGCGGGGGAGCGCTGCCCGAGGCTTGTCTGTCTCTTTATCCTCCCAACAAACACCAGAAGCAGGCACTGTGCTGGGCCTGGGCCAACCATGAAGAGTCGGCCATGGTCCAGCCAAAGGAAGCAGCCCATACTAAAGTCCTGGGGCAGGACCTTGCTTGGTATGTTAGAGGAACAAGCAAGAAGCCTTCGAGGCTGGAGGGGAGTGAGCGATGATGGGGGATGGGGAGAGAGGGAGGAGATGAGGACAGGGAGGGGATGGCTCTGGATGAGGAAGGATGGGATGTGATCATATAGATTTATTTTTATTTTGAAATAAATATTTATCTTTAAATAAATATTTATATATTTACTTTTTTTTAAAAGTAAATCTCTGTGCCCAATATGGGGCTTGAACTCAGGACCCTGAGATTAAGAAGAGTCACATGCTCTACCGATGGAGCCATTTTAATGAGTGATCAAAGCTGTGGGCGGAAAGGAGCACATCCGGGCAGCGTCCCCCGGTGAGGTCTGAAGCCAGGGTGGGGGAGAGGGCCTTTGGGCCATCATGGCGGGACAGTGGCTACCATTTGGAGCATTTACTGGGAGTTATTTTAAATACTTGGTCAGCCT
Organism: Spilogale gracilis; assembly: GCA_004023965.1. Classification (NCBI taxonomy): domain Eukaryota; kingdom Metazoa; phylum Chordata; class Mammalia; order Carnivora; family Mephitidae; genus Spilogale; species Spilogale gracilis. The sequence goes on from PITA01010542.1 coordinate 1,886, forward strand.
TCACTTACTGGAAGATTCTGTCCTCAACCCCAGTTTCCAGATAAGGAAGCCCACTGAGCAGGGACCATGGTGGACTCTCTGTGGCCTCTTCTTTGCTCTCCTGAGAGCCACCCTTGTGGAAGGAGGAGGCAGGGCCTTTCAGCCCATGGGCATGTCCACCGCATTTCACAGCCTGGGCCTGGGCCTGGTCAGAGGTCCACCCTGCAGGGCAGGCCGGGGGTCAGAGCCCAGGACTCCTCGATCCCAGGGGAAGATTTAACATTGCCCCAGCTTTCCTCTGAGTCTCCTTTGAGTTAGGGCGGTGTAAATACACTGCTCACATGAGGCAACTCCTATGCATTCTGCAAAACCCCAGCCTCAACACCCCTGGGACATCTAGGAAGCCTTCCTAGCCTCCCCAGCCAGGACCTCACTCCTGCTGTCTCTGCCCCTGCCAACAGCCCTTGCCCTCCCTCTACCTCAGCCCTGACTACAGGATGCTGAGAGGGTTCTGCTTGGTCTCCCCTTCTCTGAACTTGGGGGGAGCCCCTCCTTGAATCCCCAGCATGGCCTAGCCTGGCTGCTCACACACAGAGCAGCTGAAAGCATTGGTTTCCTGAACAAGTCTTGTCCAACCATCTCCCCTCACCAGTAAACTGATGCCCTGGAGGGCGCCAAAAGCCTGGGGAGGGCTCCCCTTGTTCCCAGGTGGAAGGAAACGTGTGTGACTCTTCTGACGGGGGAGGGGGGGCTAGCCGCCAACCTTGGCAGGAACAGAGAGGCTCAGAGGTCACCTGAGAGCCCTGGCCAGCAGGAGGGGACAGGCCTGGCTGGTGGCCCAGCAGCTCGGCGGGGGCGGGGGGGGGGGGGCGGGGACGGTAGGCTGAGGTTGGTGAAGTCGGAAGCCAAAGGCTTGGCCTCCCCGAGGGAGCCGCTTTCCCGGCCCGGGTCGGATCAATGGGCTGTAATTATACCGCGCCGGGCCCGGAGCCGGCGGGGAGGGAGCGGGAGCTGGCAGGAGAGAGGCGGCGGGCGGGGGAGCGCGGGCCGAAGAGGGACCCACGTTACTTTGATTGACAGCCCTGGCAGGCGCCGCGCGAGAGCTTCTGGGGATCGTAGTCTTTTCGAGAACCCGGCTCCCGCCTCCACTCTTCGTTTGCGCTCCGGGAAATTGAGGCACGGGAATCAGCACCTCCCTCCCCTCCGCCTACAGGTCGGCTCATCCCTCTCCCATCCGACCCAGGGATGAAAACTGACGCGTGCTGGGGGCCTCCAGTCCTGGGTGAGAGTCTCAGCTCTTCCCGAGGATTCCCGGGGGTGGGATGTGTCCAGTGTGACTTAAAGTCTACCTCGGCTTACCTATCTGTGAAATAGGGCGAAGGGCGCCTAGTCGGGCTTGCCAGCTGGCCGAGGTTTTGCAAGGTAGTATGTCCGGCAAGGGGCCCTTGCTTTTAAGGAGAGACCCGCCCAGCTCCGGGGTTGACTCGCTCCTCCGCGTTTTCCTATATTAATCGAACTGGACCCCCTCCCCACTCCCCCCACCGCCCCCAACAGGAGTGAATTCCGGCGTCCACGAGGCTCTCAGAGACCCTCGGGGAGGGGGGAAGCCACACTCTCCTTACCCCGCTGGCCGCCTTCTGATTGGCCCAGCCCATCCTAGTGCCTCCTGCCATTGGTTGCGGGTTTCTTGCTCTCCATTGGCCAGCGCCCTCAGTGATGTCACGGACCCATGTGGGAGCGCCGCGGGAGGATTGGCTGGCGCACCCAGCCAACCACTGCGGAGAAAGGAATTTCCACAGTAGCTGAGGCGGCGAGGCTGATTTAAGGTGGTCTGAGCAATCCGGGGTCCCATAGCTGCTTCTCAGCTTTTTCCTTTAAAAAAAAAAAAAAAAAAATCCACATCATAAAAACCCAGCCAGGGACGGGGCTCAGGCTCTCTGTGCAGTGGGAGGAGAGGGATCCGAAGCTAAGTCCCTTCCCCCATGTTGCAGCTTCTTCCTGGATTCTGCGGGTGGGGAAACTGAGGCCTAGAGACATGGGGCATGAAGCCCTGGCAGGCAGATGAGTTAGATGGGCGAGGCCTTCTTAGGGGTAGTGAGAAGGTTGCGCTAGCCTGCCCAGACTGTAACTTGCCCCAGCGGGTCCTCTGCCTCCGGTCTGGCTCAAGTGGCATTTGCGGGGGGAGGGCAGAGGGGCAGAGTCATAGGCTGACTGAGGGTCTCTCCTCTCATGGACTGCTCTCAGCTGAGTCTCCCCAAATTCTCAAAGCTGCTCCCAAAGCCAGTGCTCAGAGCAAGCCATCTCCCCCTTCCTGGCACATCACTCCTGTGTGTGTGTGTGTGTGTGTGTGTGTGCGTGCGCGCGCGCGCGCGCGCGCTCGGTCTTGTGGCTTCTCAGGCAATCCACAAATCTGTATTTACTACCCACCCCCAGCCCTCCCGTGAAATATGCCTGGTGCAAACATCCAAAGCCTGCTGGGTAAAGGTCCCCTCCTCCAGGAAGCCTCCTCTGGACTCACCAGGCAGAGTCCCTTTCCCCCTCCTGGCCTTTCCCCTGTCCTGGTCCTGACTGCAGGGGCCCTGGGCCTGTGAGGGAGTGCTCAAATCTATCCCCCCACTCCCCCAGACTGGGGCTGGGCCCTCTCTAGGAGCCCAGTGCCTTCCAACCTGAAGATAGGTTATAGAATAAACACCTGCCTCATCAACCTTGCTCACTGCGTGGAGGGAGATACCTTCTGGAGGAGACGCCTCCCCGAGATGCTTTGGGCTGGGCCTTGAAGTTGTTTCCAGGCAGAGAAGGAGCAGGAGGGAATTCCAGGAAGCGGTAACCATACAAGCAAAAGCCAAGAGGTGGGAGAGAACAGGGAGTAGGTGGTGTGACCCCTGCGGCTGGAGCAGAGAGAGGATGGGAACCTGTGGAGGGAGGTGAAGCCAGGCCAGGCCAGTCGGTGCAGGGCATCTGATGCTAGCTCAGGGACCTGGGGGTTTGTCCCAAGGGCCGCAGGGAGCCATGGAAAGGTTTTAAGTGAGGGAGGGCCAGACTCACAAAAGGTGACAAAATTAAAAGCTACATGGATGGGGGAGGTAGGTGGCTTGAGCTCAGAGAGGAGAGGATGAAGAGCTGGCACCAGCCGGTGGAGGGCGCTGTGGGGACAGGGAGCAGGAGCACAGGGCCGGTGAGGATGAGAAGGGGCTAGGTTGATGGGCTGTCTTGGCGGAGCAGGATGGACTGGGGGGCCAGACAGGGTGAGGAACAGGTCTGGGAGGAGGTGTTCCATCTAGCGATCTGGGGAACACCCGGAGAGGCATGGCACTTCGTGGAAAGGATTTGGAGTTAGGACTTCACAGACCCACCCTGGCCACCCCCCCATCTGGGGTTCCTGGCATTATAGACCCATCAAACTCTTGTTTTTTAGAAGTTCCCAGCACGAGTGTGACCAGTGATTTCTGGCTTTGGCTAGATCAGCGGTTTCTTCTCCCCCAGCATGCATGGCCTATTCATTCGTTTACTGAGCACTTACTGTATGCCAGGCTCTGCAAGAGACAGACTCTGTCCCCTCACAACCTAGCGAGGAAGACAAATACCAAATAGAACAACGCATGGTGAAAAGTGATCATGTGAACACAGAAGGAAACGGACTCTGGTGGGACCTAGAAGGAGAGAGAACAGGATACAGCGTTTTTAGAAGTAGGTGGGACGAGGGAGCACCGCTTAAAAGGGCGGCCAGAAGGGGGCTTTCTTAGGAGGTGACACTTGAACTGAGACTTGAAGGATGGGAAGCCAGGGAACAGTATTCCAGGCAGAGGGAGCAGTCAGTGCAAAAGTCCTGAGGCAGACCCCTATGTGGGCTGTTGGGGAAACGGTGAAGAGGCCAGAGAGTTTGAAGGAGCAGGGATGAGGGTGAAGGTTTAGGCAGTTGGGATGGGGACAGAAGCACGGGGGGGTACCCAGGGAAGAGGGACGAGTCTGCATTTTATTGTGGTGGCCTTAGGGAGCCACTGAATACTCCAGCGCAAAGACACACACACATCCATATCCTTGTCCTCCGGATCTCTCTTTCTCTCCCTGTGCTCCTGTCCTTTAGGTCTCACCTCCCGTGTCAACCTCTTCAAAGAGGCCTCTCCCAGACACCCCTCCCCAGACTCTGCCTTTGCACACACACAGAGTTGCATAATGACCAAGCCCTGATCTTTTCTTGTCCCCAGAGCCCAGAGAAGGCAGGAATGGGCTCTCCTTCACTCACCCTTATATTCCTGGTACCCGGAAAGACGCCAGGCTCGTAATAGGTGTTCCGTAAACATCTGTTGGCTGGACGGCCATGCTGTTCCGTTCAGTAGGGCTCCCTGCACCTTTGCTCCCTCACCCTGCTGACACAGCTGCGGGCCTTAATACAGGGCAGCTGTTTCTCTGTTTTGTTCTCTGCTGCCCTCAGGGGTCTAGAGCTGCATCCGTTCCCTAGGAGGTGCTCGGTGAGTGCTTGCTGATTGACTTAAGGAAAGGACCTGAGGTTTTTCATGAGCAAGGGGAACGAGAAAGTCCCACCTCCAAGGCGAGTGTAAGAAGTACTCCCTGGATGTCTGTGGTCTACGTTGGGAGTGGAGCCCACATCCTCCCAGACCTCAGTCTGATGGCAGGGGTTCGCTTGGCCAGGCTCAGTGGGAACTCTGCCTTCTAGGAGCTCACAGGGCAAGAGGGGAGACAGCCCAGTGTGCTGGGAGTGGCAAGGGGAACACCAAGTTCAGTCTCCCGGAGTTTGCTCTGCGGGGGGCCAGGCTGAGGGCCCGTCAGGTACTGCCTCACTTAAAAATAGCCCCTGTCTCTGCCATTGTACAGATGAGAATACTGAGACGCAGAGGGGGCTCTGTGCTATTCCGGGACCACCCCCCCCCCGCCCGCCCCAAGCCGGTTTCCCGGCCTCCTCCAGATCCCTAAGTCTGAGCCCACTCCCTCAGAAAGGCCATTTCTGACCCCAAACTGCCCCACCCCACCACGCTGCTCCCCACACTGGACCCTTAGGTATGTCTAGGCTTCCTTGATTCTCTCTTTTGGGCCCTTTTAGGGAGGGAGGGGGCAACGATGGGGGGGAACCGGGCGCGAGCCTCAGTTTCCCCACCGGTCGCCGGCCGCGGGGAGGAGCGGGATGAGTTCCCAGGGGCGCCAGCGCCGAGTGGCGGGGGCGCAGCGGGCAGGCCGGGTGGGCGGGCCGGGGGGCGGCGGCGCCACCTTAAGGCGGCTCTGCCCGCGGCTCCCGGCCGAGCCCCGCCGGAGGGAGGCGGCTCCGCGCGGGGCCAGCCGCCCGCGCCTCCGCCGACACCCGGCCGCAGCTCTCGCGACCTTCCGCGCCGGCCCCGCGCGCCCCCCGCCCGGCCCGCGCCCCTCGCGTCCCCGCCCCCCGCGCGCGCTCGGGGGGGCGCGGGCGCTCCGGGGTCCCGGCCCCGCGCCGCCGCGCCCCCTCCTCCTTTCTCGGGCGGGCCCCCGGCCTCTGCCCCCCCAGCCCCGCCGCCGCCTCGCCAGCCCCCCGACCGCCCCCCGGGATCGTCGGGCTCCGGCGGCGCGGGGGGCTTCCGGATCGGCAGGATGTACCCCCAGGGGAGACACCCGGTGAGTGGGGGGCCGGGGCTGCGCGGGGTGGGGGCGCGGGCGTCCGGGAGCTCAGACCTCGCCGTCCACCCAGGCCCCGCTTCAGTCCGGCCAGCCCTTCAAGTTCTCGATCTTGGAGATCTGCGACCGCATCAAAGAGGAATTCCAGTTTCTTCAGGCTCAGTACCACAGGTGAGGAGGGGCGGGGGCGCCCCCCCTGGGGGGGCACCGGGAGCTCACCTGGGAGGCCCGCGGAGAGGGGCCGGCCGCTGGGGGCCCCCAGCGCAGCCAGGCGGGGGCGGGGCCTCCAGGGTGTCGGGAGGAGGGAGCCCCCCCTTCCGGGACCGGGCCGGCTTCCAGGTGGAAGGCAGGTGAGCTGGATGGGGACACTCGGTATTGGGATACTTGGAGCCTGAGAAGGGGCGGGAAGGGACTGGGACGAAGGAGGTGGGCGATGATAGGGAAGTGGGGAGAGGGGAAAGAGCCAAACCCATCACTTTGGAAAGTGGCCCAGAGGGGGTGTCCCTGAGTCTTTCCGGTTCCGAGTGGTGGGGTGGGGGGGGTGGAGAGACGGTAGAGGCAGGGCCGAGTGGGATCCCCATGCCCCGTCTCCTTCCCAGCCTCAAGCTGGAATGTGAGAAGCTGGCCAGTGAGAAGACAGAAATGCAGCGACATTATGTCATGGTGAGGGGCTCATCATTGCTAGGACACCGGGCAGTGGGGAGGAGGGCTCAGCTGTGAGTACAAGCACTAGGGGTGTGAGTCCCCGCTCACTCTGCCACTCTGAGCCTCATTTTAACTGTCTGTAAATTGGGCTGGTTGGGATTCCAGGCTTTCTTTCTGAGGGCTCTCCCAACTCAGAACAATGAGACAAGGATGTCCCTTCTCTCCATGGGCATTTCTGAGGGGCCAGGGTCTCTGGACACCTCCTCCTGCCCCCCCCCCCCTGCTTGCTCCCCTGTCTTCCCCTCTGGGCTCCCGTGGGGTGGGGAGGCTCTGCCCTGAGTGATTCCCCCAGGCTGGTGGCTCCCAAGAGACCCAGCGTCTGGCCCAGTAGACATTTCTAATTGGCTTTTCCTTACAGTACTATGAGATGTCCTACGGGCTCAACATTGAAATGCACAAACAGGTAACTGCGTTGGGGGGGTCAGAGTGCCCAGGAGGAAGGGTGAGGGTCTTGGAGGTCCCTTTCAGCTCAGAGAGTCTGATGTTTGGAGGTAGATCCTGATGGTCTGAGATGGACCTCAAGCTTCTGTTGCTGCTTTGAAGGATGTGAGATGGGCCAGAAGGCTCTGAGGTCCTGAGACTCATGTTAGTTTCTGCGTGGGATTCAAGGTTCTAAGTTAGACCAGAAGGTCCTGAAATGGACTCCAGTCGTTCAAGATCAACCCCGAGATGAGGCACCTGGGTGCCTCAGTCGGTTAAGCGTCTGACTCTGATCCCACCTCCGGTCTTGATCTCAGGGTCTTGAGTTCAAGCTCCACGCTGGGCACGGAGCCTCCTTAAAAAAAAAAAGGATTAACCCAGAAAACCTGACACTGACTTCGTGGTTCTCTGATCTTTGAGAGGGACCCTGAAAGGTAGTGAGGTTGATGGACTCTTAGATTCTGGCCCTCAGGGTATCAATACGGTGGGCGGAGCCTAAAAGCAGGCGGCTTCTGGTGGATTGGAAGAGGAGTGGGGGTTGGGTTGAGAGTGTGGGCTGCCCTGGGGGTGCCTTTCTGAGTCTCTGTGGGCTCTGCTGGCTCTGGTGTGGACGGGTGTGGTCCCATGGGTGCTTGTGGGTGACGGCAGGTGCTAGGGCCCATGCTTTGCCCTTCCAGTGAGGACTCAGATACTGTCCAGCACCCCTCCAACCCAAGCAGAGGCTGACCCAGCACTCAGCTCTACGAGCCCTACCTGCCCGCTTCCCTCCGTTCGCTTCCCTCCGGTCGGCCTCTGTGGGCACCCCCAGCCCAGACCCTGTCCCCAGTGAAACCTGCAAGTGAAACCACATTGTCTGCATTCCAGTCCCTATTCTGACACCAGACACGCGGGTTTCCGCACACTGGCCCATTCTCCCAGCTCCCACACCAGCAGATGTCCAGCCTGATTCCGACCCTGCCTGGAGTCGGGGCAGACCCCAGCTTCTGTGCTCAACCCCACTGGACTGCCCCTGTTTAAGATACCAAGCCAAAGTCCGGTCGCCAGCCCATGTTTCTGGCTACCCAAGTCTATGTAAATTGAGGGTTCTCATAATTCACATCTCGGCCTTGATAATTTGCTTGAATTCTCCCCAGAAGTCAGGAAAACAGTTGACTTATTAGGTTACCTGCTTGTTACATAGGACGGAGCTCAGGAACAGCCAGATGGGAGAGGGGCGGAGGGCGAGCCATGGGTAGGGGCGCAGAGAGGGTGCGCCCACCTCCCAGCACCTCCCTCGGTGGACCCACCCAAAGGCCTCCACCAGTTCTGTTAGGGGTTTTTGTGGCCGTCTCACTGCATAGGCCTGATTGATTAAATCATTGAAATCATCAGCCATTGGTGATTAACTCGACCTCCATCCCTCTAATAAACACAGGTATGGCTGAAAGGGGCTTACTGAGAGAGCAAAAGATGCCCCCCCCCCAGTCCCTTACCCATCACTGAGAAATCCCAAGAGTTTTAGGGGCTCTGTGCCAAGAATTGGGGACAAAGAGCAAAACATAGATGTCTTCTTCTGAACCCACCACCGCGAAGCCCTTCCCTGGAGGGAGGTGCACTGGGGTCTCTGCCCGGCTGTGGCCCGGGTTGCAGAGGAGACCCAGAGAGAGCCTGTGCCCAGGAGTGATGGCCTGGGAGGGCCACGCCTTTGTTTATGATGACCCCCAAGCCCATCTGAGCAGGGCGGCTGTGTGGCTGCTTCCTGGGAATCTGTTGATTGAGTCTGGCGGCTGGTGGATCTGTCCCCGCCTTCCGGCTCACGGCCGCTGGTCTGGGCATCCGCTCAGCAGTCTGCTTCTCTGGCGGTCCCTTGTCCTGCCCTGAGCTGCTGCCTCTCTGGCTGCAGCATCCCCCGTTTGCACCTGCTGGTGACAGCCCCCGCCTCCCTGGCTTTGCCAAGACTTCTTATGCCTGGGGTTGAGGGTCTGGACGGAGAGTCCCCCCTCCAAGCTTGCTCCCCACTGTCTCCTGCCAGGCCGAGATCGGGAAACGCCTTAGTGGCATCTGTGCTCAGATTATCCCCTTCCTGACCCAGGAGGTGAGTGGGCCCTGCTGGGGCAGAGGGGAGCTGGAGGGTTGGGGGAGGGGGCTGGCTCGGTGTGGCTGGAGCAGGGGCTTCAGGGATGGAGGGCAGTGGTGGCCAAGGGCGAGGAGTAGGGCAAGCAGATGCATGCCAGGGCGTCCTGGATGCTAAGTAAGCACCCAGTAAAAGTTAGCCCTTCCGTGTGCTCACTGAAATCAGCAAGTCACCAAAGGACAAGTACTGCCCAGTTCCTCTCCCAGGAGGTCCCTAGACAAGATCCGTAGTCCATAGAGACAGCCAAGAGATGGTGGGAGCCAGGAGTTGGGGGATGAGATGGGGAGTGAATGTTTTGTGGGGACAGAGTCTCCATTTGGGGAGATGGAAAGTTCTGGAGACGGAGGGTAGGAGTGGTCACAGGACAGTGTGAGTGCTTCATGCCGCTGAGCGGTGCGCTTGGAGATGGTAATGACGAGGACTCTTACGTATCTCTAGCCACAATAATCATTTTATTTTATTTTTTTTTAAAGATTTTATTTATTTGACAGGGAGAAACACAGCTAGAGAGGGAACACAAGCAGGGGGAGTGAGAGAGGGAGAAGCAGGCCTCCCGCCGAGCAGGAAGCCCGATGTGGGGCTCGATCCCGGGTCTCCGGGACCATGACCTGAGCCGAAGGCAGTGGCTCAACCAACTGAGCCACCCAGGCGCCGCCCACAATAATCATTTTAAAAAGACAGAGCCAGGGTGGATGATGTAATGAAGCAGTAGGAACACCTCCCTGAATCTTAAAAAAATTAGCCCTTGCAAGACTTCTCCAAGTATCTGCCAGTCTCAGGACCTTTGCACCAGCCGTTGCTGCTTCTGTCTGGAGCATTCTCTCCGTAAGAGACACGAGGACAGGTTCCATTGCAGGGTGGATAAACGGGGGGCCCTTGTTGTGATGGGGACAGTCGCTCATCTTTCATTGGACCCCACTGAATCTGAGAGGTTCCTGGGAGCTTGGGATGGAGGGCTATCCTGGCTGGGTGAGACTGTAGAGATGGGGCCTGAGGCCAAGGGTGGGGACAAGGTGGCTGTGGCGAGGAGGGCCACACGGGAAGAAAGGAGGATGAAGAGACTAGGAACTGAATAAAGACACACGCTTGTGCCTCAGCGACCCCGTTCTAGGCCAGGAGTCAGCAAACCATAGTCCCAGGCTCGAATCCCACCCTCTGCCTATTTTTTTTTTTTAAAGATTTTATTTATTTGACAGAGAGAAACACAGTGAGAGAGGGAACACAAGCAGGGGGAGTGAGAGAGGGAGAAGCAGGCTTCCCGCCGAGCAGGGAGCCCGATGTGGGACTCGATCCCGGATCTCCGGGACCATGACCCGAGCCGAAGGTAGTCGCTTAACCAACTGAGCCACCCAGGCGCCCCTATTTTTTTTTTTTTAAGATTTTATTTATTTAACAGAGAGAAACACACAGCCAGAGGGGGAACACAAGCAGGGGGAGTGAGAGAGGGAGAAGCAGGCTTCCCACCGAGCAGGGAGGCCGATGTGGGGCTCGATCCCGGGTCTCTGTGATCATGACCTGATCCGAAGGCAGTTGCTTAACCAACTGAGCCACCCAGGCGCCCCCCTCTGCCTATTTTGTAAATAAAGTTTTATTGGTACGCCATCGTGCCCATTTATGTCCGTGATCTCTACTGCAGCGTTCCTGATCAGATGGCAGATAGAAAAAGCTGTGACAGGCTTGCAATGCTGAAAATATTTACTCAAAAAAAGAAAGAAAGAAAGAAAGAAAGAAAATATTTCCTCCGGGACCCTTTATGAAGTTTACCAACCCTCGGCCTAAACACACTGACACACGGGTGTGCCACGGTAGGATCTGACACGTCCCCGGTCGGAACAGCCCAAACCCTGACCTCGGGAGTCTGGGTAAAAAGCTGTATCTCAGATATTCCGACCGGAGCCACCCGCCACATGTGGCCCCTTAAATATACATTCATCTGCATTTCAATTTAAACATATTACGTCTTCTACTGACATCTCTAGTAAATTAAATGGAAACCTTCAGTTCTTCACTTGCCTGGCCCCACTGCACGTGCTCAGTGGCTGCGTGTGGCTGCGTGTGGCCCGGGGCTTCCTTATCCAGCAGTGCGGGTCGGCGGGGACCATTTGTCATTGCTCAAAGGTCAGGAGAGGCAGGAAGGACTACAGGATGGGCTGACGGGCCAAGGCACCCGGGCTTCTTGGGCCTGCCAGATCCTACATCTGGACCCCGGGGCGTTCAGCTGGGTGCTGATTTAGACCCGAGTTCTTTGTTGGGGACACTGCTGCCCCAGGGTGCACTGGCAGTGTCCGGGACATTGGTGGTCGTCAGGACTGGGGGCGGGGCGCTTCTGGCGTGGAGTGGGCAGGGGACCAGGAATGCAGCTCAGCTCCCCCCCCCCCCGCCCCTGCACAGCGCCTGGGCTGCCCACCCCCCTGGAGAATGACCCACCCCCAGATCCACAATGCCAAGGGAGATCTAGGTCCACAAACCCAATTTATAATGATTGGTTTTCACTGCTCTGTATATACTTTGTTTCTTTGTATTTGTGTCTGTCTCGCCGTGTAAAATGGAAAAGGGAAGAGAGAGAAGAGAGATAGCAAGTGCTGGGGGCAAGGATGCGGTGGGGGGTGGCTGGGAGCTGGGGGTCAGAGGCATGGGCTGGGCGGACAGGGCTGGCAGCACGCAGGGAGCCTGAGCACCCCCTTCCTGGTGCCCCGCCCTTCTAGCATCAACAGCAAGTGCTGCAGGCGGTGGAGAGGGCCAAGCAGGTGACCGTGGGGGAGCTGAATAGCCTCATTGGGGTGAGTCCTCCGTGCCCCTCCCCTGCCCTGGGGAGACCCCACCCCCAGGGCCCTGGTACCCAGTAGGTGTCAAGCTGGGGGTGCCGAGTGGGCAGCTGGTCTGGGCTCTGGCCTCCCCGGAGACTCTGGGCTGCCTCGGGGGCCAGGAGCATTGCTGGTCTGCCGCCTGGCCCTGGCCCACCCTCCTCTCTCCAGCAGCAGCAGCTCCAGCCGCTGTCCCACCATGCCCCCCCTGTGCCCCTCACCCCTCGCCCTGCTGGCCTGGTGGGCAGCAGTGCCACGGGGCTGCTGGCCCTGTCCGGAGCACTGGCCGCCCAGGCTCAGCTGGCTGCAGCTGCCAAGGAAGACCGGACAGGTGGGGAGGCCGAGGGACCCAGAGGTGAGTGGGCAGCACAGGGGGGCACTGGCCAGGGGCACAGGGGTGGGGAGGGGGATTGGTAGGCCACCCTGTCCAGAGCACCAGACTCACTGAAGTGTGAGGGAGTGAATGATAGGGACTGCAGGCCCCAGTGTGTTCTTGGCCAAGTTACTGCCTGTCTCTGGGCATATATCTTTCAAGGGAGGAACAACCCACTCCTTTGCAAGGGTGTTGGAAGGAGAAGGGAGGTTCCGAGCTGGGGCCAGGGCTCTAGAAACTCTGGAGGGGTGTGCTTTTTGGTATCACGGGCTACGAAACCCTCATGTTTTCTTCTCTCTCTCTCTGCCTCCCCCACAACCTGCCAGTGGAGAGAGCCCCGAGCAGGGTAAGTGGAAGGGCTTTCGGGAACTTGGGAACTCGGGTGATGTTTGCCTTGTGGTCGCTTGTGGCTGAAGCTGGTGGTTCTGAGCTGATAGGGTCCCCAGAACAAGACCCTCGTCTGGTCTTCCAGCCGGGTGGCATGGAGCCTTTGGGTTGTGGGAGTGGCCCTGAGTTTTATTGCTGGAAAGTTTTCCAGCTTGAGTCTTTGGTTTTGCAATTGAATAAATGAATGCATTCCACCTAGCCTTCCATTGTTAATGTATCCATCATCCCTCCAGTATTCTCTATCAGAGTGCTGCCCCAGAGTCTGTGAGCCCTGTGTGTCATTCTTAAAAAAAAAAAAAAAAAAGTTTAATTTTGGAACAATTATAAATGCATAGGAGGTTGCAAAGAAAAGTACAAGGAAGCCCCAGGCACCCTTTGCCCAGCCTCCCCCAACAGTAAAGTCTTGTATAAAATACAGCATCCAATGCATGAAACCAGACACGGTGCAAACCCCCCCCCCCCCCCCGCTGTTCTGTGTGTGCGCATGCGTTTGCCTGGGTGTGGGTGCGGGTCTACGCAGTTTCCTGACGCAGTCCGTGTTATTGCACATTTTCCAGGAGGCTCGTTTAAAGAGTTAAGTAGAGGCAACGAACTTCAAGAGTCTGTTTTATTTAACACCATGTATCCAGAGTATTTCAACACGTCATCAACATACACAAATTGTTAATGGTACATGTTACGTTGCTTTTATTGTACCGAAACTCCAAGATCCAAATGCATTTTGCTTGGAGAGCTCATCCCAGCTTGCGCCTGCGCCCCGAGGGCACCACCATCCGTGGTGCCCATGACCACCATGAGGCTGCCTCCGAAGGTCCCGTTGCCCAGATGCAAAGCTGGAGGCCCAGATCTTTTTTTTTTTAATATTTTATTTATTTATTTGACAGAGAGATCACAAGTAGGCAGAGAGGCAGGCAGAGAGAGAGGAGGAAGCAGGCTCCCTGCCGAGCAGAGAGCCCGATGGGGCCTCGATCCCAGGACCCTGAGATCATAACCTGAGCCGCAGGCAGAGGCTTAACCCTCTGAGCCCACCCAGGCGCCCCAGATCTTGAGAACAGTGCTGGGGACCCTCCATTGTAACTGGGCCCAGAGATGGGTGTCTGTCCCTCTCTCTTAGATGTAAGGTGTGTGTTTGCATATGTTCAAGTCCAAGTGGACGCGTGGTTGAGGTCTCTGCCTGCCCCCTCGAGACCGCCCCCTCGTCTTTCTCGCTGACCAGTATGTGTGGGAGACCAGTTCTCCCTTTCTCACCGCGATTAACCACGCTGTGGTGGACATCTTCCCAGGACACCCCTGGGGCGGAGGAGAGGCGGTCCGCACCACTCGCTCCCCTGAATGCCTCGCCCAGGCGGAGATTGCGGCCGTTTTGTTTAATCAGAGACCGTTCTTACGGAGGCCGGGATCTGTAGAAAAGGGACAGCGTTTGTTTCCTGGGCTTGCGAGAGCATATTAGCCACCCTGCACAGCTTCCAGCGACATAAACTTAGTCTCTCCAAGTTCTGGAGGCTAGAATCCTGAAATGGAGGGTTGAGCTTGGAGGGAGGGGGCGCTCCCTACAGCGTGTCTAGGGAAGTAGGCTTCCAGCTTCTAGTGGCGCCTGGCTGTCCTTGGGGCTCCGTGGCTCGTGGCTGCCTCGCTCCCTGTCCACCCTCATCCTCACGTGGCTTCTCCCCTGTGTGTCTTGTATGTCCCCTCCCTTTTAAGGATACCAGTCCTACTGCACCAGACTTACCCCCATCCAGTATGCCCTCATCAAAACTAATGACTTTTACAAAGACCCTTTTTTCAGATAAGATCCTATTCTGAGCTTCTGGCTGGACATGTAACTTTGGGGGTTACTGTTCAACCCAGTAAAAGGACCATGGCTCTCCTGGCTCTTGCCCTGAGCCGCCCCCCCTGCCCCCCAAATCCAAGTCTCCTTTCCTAAAAGGATCCCTGTCTTCAATTTGAAGGGCGATTTCTTTCTCCCCGGTGTCAGGCATGCCCCACTTGATCTGAGGAAAGAGGGATTGTTAAATGAGACATTCTGCCCCTGGGGGACACCAGGCCACGTGTGGGGACATCTGTGGCTCTCACGACTGGGGGAGCACCTGGCACCGAGGGGTGGGGGGCCATGGGTTTCTGTATCCGCATGCACATGGGCGTGTTCCTCCAGAGAGAACAGGAGCGCTCACCACGGGCCGGGTGCTGGCTTGGGGTCACGGAGCGCTGGAGCTTCCCGGGGGGCCCTGAGGTGGGTGCTGCTCCCATCCCCATCTCACAGCTGAGAACACAGATATAGACAGGTGAGGCCTCGTGCCCCAGCTCTCAGAGGAAGGCCACGGCAACCGCCTCTCTCCATGCTTGCATTTATTTCCATGATACACTGTGACCATCTGTCCGTGTTGTCACATCTCAACTAACTTCCTTCCTTCTTTTCTTCTTCTCTCCCTCCCTTCCTCCCTTCCTTTTTCTTTTAATTTATTTATTTGACAGAGAGAAACACAGCTAGAGAGGGAACACAAGCAGGGGGAGTGAGAGAGGGAGAAGCAGACTTCCCGCTGAGCAGGGAGCCTGATGCGGGACTCGATCCTGAACCGAAGGCAGTTGCTTAACCAACTGAGCCACCCAGGCACCCCAAGATTTCTACTTTCTTTTTTATTTTATTTTTTTAAGATTTTATGTACTTGAGACTTATTTGTTATCAGAGATCGTAGGGGTTAACCATCACTCTCCCATAAACTTGCTGTGAGGTCAAGGACTTAGCATCGAATCTGCCCTTGGAAGGTCCCATTTCCCAGATGGGAAGCTTGAGGCACAGGTCCTCATAATGGTGTTGGGGACCCCCAGTCTCGGCTCTGCCAGGGTGGAGTCTGGGGCCCTAGGACCCTGACCCTTTGTCCCACCTGGCCCTTGTCTCTTTGCAGAGTGCGTCCCCCTCACCTCCTGAGAGTGTGGTGGAAGAGGAGCGACCGGGTGCCCCGGGGGTCAGTGGGAAGCAGCGAGCCGAGGACAAGGATCTATCGGGACCTTATGTAAGTGGGGGGCAAGCAGAAGACTGGGGTGGGCCCCCAGCCAGCTCCTCAGAGCCTTCCAGAGCCCAGCTCTGGCCACGGCTCTCACTCTAGACCCTTCTGGTAGCTCCCCATTGCCCAGGGAGCACTGAGCAATCAAGAACTGCTGTGGGGCCCGGCCCGGCTCTCGTTGCCCTGTCTCGGTAGCCTCCAGACCAGGCATCCCTTTTCCCACCTCCTGGCTTTGGCTCAGGCTAGAATTCCCCCTCCCCGCACCTCTCTGTGAGGCCCAGAGTGCTCTCTGCTGCGGGAAGCCATCCCTGGGGCCGCTTCCCTGGGGCCGATCTGCCTTCCTCGCTGGAGGAGCACTGTCCCTGTAGCTTCTGCCTGGAGTGCCCCAGAGGCCCGGCTGGAAGGGGGGCGGGGAAGCACTTGTCCTATCAGCAGGCACAGCCTTAGCCTGGTCCCAGCTGCCTGGCAGGCCCGGTAGGCCAGTCCTTCTGTTCCTCAGAGATGCCTTTGGTCTTCAGCCATCACACCAGCTTGTTCTCTATGTGTCAGCAACTCATTCTGTCTTAAAGAAGATAATTGGGGATGGGGGAGGTCAAAGAGGAAAGATGTGGCCTTCGGGCTTCGGGCTTTGGTCTTCCCTTGCTTTTCAGAGAGACCAGAGGGCAGCCCCAGACAGCACTGTTTCTCCCAAGGGCGGTGGGGAGCTGCAAAAGGCGGTAGAACAGATGTGGGGGCAGGTGTTAAGAAAATCCCTCCCGGGCAAGCTTGGAGGACTACCTGGAGGGGGCAGGCTGAAGGCCAGGAGCCTAAGGGATTGAGGTCTCTGGCAGATGGGTAGACGAGATGGACCGTGCTGAGAGGTTGATTGGCTCTGTGGAGCAAGAGCCAAAAGGGGTCTGGATGATTCCTGGTCTCTGGCTCTGCCCTCACTGCGGGAGCAGGAAACTCAGACCCTCTCAGGGCCCCGCAGCAAGTCTTGGGTACTCAGCTCCGTCCCCCACTGCCCCAACCCCCCAACCCCCAACCCCTTCCCCGCCCTCCCCACTTGGGCAAATGGCAACCTTTCTGAACCAACCCAGTGGGCCTCTGAAGCCCCAGAATCCTGGCCCCAGTATGCCCCTACCTCCTGAGGATAAGTAAGGGCCCTGCAGGCAAGAGCGTGGCCTTGGTAAGCTCTCCCCCCCCCCCCGCCCCGTATCCCCCCCCAGGAGAGTGACGAAGACAAGAGCGATTACAACCTGGTGGTGGACGAGGTGAGTCGGGGTCCAGTCTCTGACTTCTGGGACTCGGAGGTCTGGGCACAGCGAGCGGTAGGTTTTCCAGAGTGTTGGGGGACCCAGAGGGAAGGGGGTCTGGGCGCCCCCTCTGTGGATGGCTGGGATGAGGGCGGCGTGGGAGTAGGGGGACTAGGGGACAGGGAGACACCTCGGGCCGACCTCCTGTCCACAGTGCAGGTGGGAAAACAGGCCCAGAGGACCCGGGGATGGGCAGCAGAAGTGGCCTCAAGCCCTAGCTCACTGTGAGATGGGGGATGTGTGCCCCCTTCTCTGGTCTCACTTTTCCCCCCTCTGTTCAGTGGGGGACAACGAAAGCAAGTCCTTGACATAGCAGTTGCTCTGTGAGCTTATGGGGTCGGGTACCATCAATCCCATTTTACACATGAGTAAAGGAAGGCGTGAAGGCAGGAGTTTCTTAAGCTCCCAAGGTGGACCCTAGGCGCCCACTGAGTGTGGGATGGGGTTTGGGAGGGACTCTGCTTCGCCCACTTCATCTCCACCGAATGTCACCCCCTCAAACCCAGGACCAGCCCTCGGAGCCCCCCAGCCCAGCTACAACCCCATGTGGAAAGGGACCCATCTGCGTCCCTGCCCGTCGGGACCTCGTGGACAGTCCATCCTCCTTGGCTTCCAGCCTCGGCTCCCCACTCCCCAGAGCCAAGGAGCTTGTCCTGGTAAGGAGCGGGGTGGCCTTGAGACTCACTTTATTTGTCCTGGGCGCCTGGAAACAGCTGCCAGCACATTGGACTCGGAGCGGGCAGGAGCGGGGAGGAGCGGGGAGGAGCAGGGAGGAGCGGGGAGGAGCCAGCAGGAGCCGGGAGGAGCGAGGAGGAGCGAGCTGGCTCGGGTGCTTTGCCACCTTCCTAAACACCGCCTCTCCTCTCTCGGGGTATCTTTCCCAAGTAGACTGGCTCTGTGGGGCCTAGACACATAGGGAAAGACCACTCACCATCTCGCGGAGAAACCGGGCATCTCTTGCAAGAACTAGGAAGCCCCTTGGAGACAACACTGTCAGCTGGAGGAGGGAGGCTCTCAAGGCCACTCAGCCTCGCTAGTGTTAAAGCCTTTGCGAGGCGCCGGAGACACAGGGGCCCCACCTGAGCCCTCGTCCCTGTCCCCAAAAGGCAAGAGGGTTACTGCGGGAACAGCCTTGTCAGTGCCAGGTGGAGCAGCCGCCCCCAAGAGCTGGGCGTTCACAGTTGGGGTCACCCGTCCCGCCCCTCCCGCCCCCAAATCTTCCTCAGACCCCTGCCCTGCACTCACCCAGAGAGTGCGTCGGTTTCTAGGCCTCCCCTCCCGCAGGTTGCTATGGCAACCGCAGAGGCTTGGATCCCGCGGCATCTTCGGTGACCTCCTCCACTCTGGGAGACCAGAGGGGGAGGGGCGGCTCTGTTCTCCCGGAGATATGCCCCCTCAAGGCCTCCCTGTCCCACGTGGCTGCCACCCACTGCCCTCGTGGGCGTGGGAGTGTGGCGGGCACAGAATGTGGGATTGTACAGGGGAAAGGAGGAAGATGGGACGAGGATGGGAAGTTCCTTGAGAGGCTAGGAGGTGCAGCAGAAAGAGGGCAGAGCCTGGAGCTGGTCCATGGAGACCCGCTCCCCCTCTGCTCTAGTGTTCCCGCCAGAGAGACAGCTGCGGGGCTGGGGGCACACCCCGCCCCCTGGAGCAGGGCGCAGTGCACCAGTGCTGGGTGCTGGCCCTTCATCTGGGAGCTCACCCACCCCAGGACCTTCCTATTCCTTGGCCCCCAAAGAATGGACAACCGCCCGACTTGCTGTCCCCTTCTCTCGCAAGCCCCGCTCCCTGCAGGCGCTCCCCTGCTCAAGGCCAGTCTACATCCCGCACCCCTAGCCTGGTGTGTCACCAGTGCCTTGTTATCCGGGAGCAGGTCTGGGCAGCAGGTGTGGGCTCCCCTCCCCCGCCTGTGTGCAGCCCTGGGGGCAGATGCCGTGCCCCTTCCTGCTCAGACATGCACCTGCTGCTCCCTGTGTGCAGACCCCGCGTGTCCCTGTGCTCAGGGGATCAGCCGGATGGCCCGCCCCCTGGAACCGCAGAGGGGGACTGCTTGGCGAGCAGGCACCTCAGCCCGAGCCCTGGCCTAGCTTGGATATACCCACTCCCTCATCCTACCTAGTTTCTCACCCCATCGTGGGCTGCCAGGTGCCAGAGGGTGACCAGTCCTGACCTTTCTCCCCAGAATGACCTTCCAGCCAGCACTCCTGCCCCCAAGTCCTGCGACTCGTCCCCGCCCCAGGATGCGTCCACCCCCGGGCCCAGCTCAGCCGGTCACCTCCGCCAGCTTGCCGCCAAGCCAGCACCTTGCACAGACAATGTTGGTGAGCGTCTGCTGGGGCCTTTCAGAACAGGTCTCTTGGGGGGGGGGGCGGTTCTAGAAAATGGTAGGGAGTGGGGGAAACGGGGTTTGAATGCAGCTCGGGCACGGCCTTGGCCCTTTCCATGCCTCTGAGCCCAACACTGACTCCCTCTGGGCCTTGGTCTCCTCACTGTCTTGTCTTGACAATCGGGGAAACTGAGTCCCAGAGGTGAAGTGATTTACTCAAGAGCTTTAGCCTCATGCACTGGCAAGACAGGCTTTGGAGTCCGGTAGCCTTGGCGTTGGGGCCAGCTTTGGCTGCTCAGCAGCTGTGTGACCTTGGGCAAGTGACTCAACCTTTCTGAGCCTCAGGTTCCCCATCATTAACGTGGGGATGGCAGTGCTCTTTTCTGTCTTATGGCCAGGGCCTGTGCTGGTCCTGGGGTCCCAAAAAGAAATCAGCCCTGGAACCTGCCCTCGGGGAGCTCCCAGATGGTGGGGAAGGAGACCCAGACCCCAAAACTCCCAGCCCTGTGTGATCGTGGCTAGGGTGGAGGGAGGGAACCAAAATGGGCAAAGTTAGAGGCTAGGGGTGGGGTGAGGAGGCTCAGCGAGGCTCCTGAGATATTGCTGGACCAGGTTTTGAAAGGTGAGTAGGAGTTCAGCAGGTGAGGAAGGAAACGGAACAGCATGTCAGCCAGAGGGAACAATATATTCTCAAACATCTGGCAAGAGGAAAGGGTGTTGGAAGTGGGACCAGAGCACAGCAGCCCCGAATGACCAGCCAAGGCCGTGGAAGGCCAGATCTGGGTCCCAGATGTCTGAAGACCTATTTTTGTCTCTTCTCACTCAGCGCTGAGGAGCCCTCTGACACTGTCCAGTCCTTTCACTACGTCCTTCAGCCTGAGCTCCCACAGCGCCCTTAACGGGGAACTCTCTGTGCCCAGCTCCTACGTTAGCCTCCACCTGTCCCCCCAGGTCAGCGGCTCTGTAGTGTATGGACGGTCCCCCATGGTGAGTCCTTGGTGTGGGGGCACCGGGAAGTACCAGCACGGTGCAGGGGACGGGGCGGGGAGGGGAAACCATTTACCTAAGGAGAGACAAAGGAATAGGGAAAAGGACTTGACAAGTACATGTGCATGTGGAAAGGTGATCTGAGGGTCTCAGTAGCCCACAAGCTTAATACAGATAAGCACCTAAAACTGGAAGAAGCAATAGTGAGTATGCTGCACTGTAAGGAGCAGAGAGCCTCAGCCACGGGGTGGAGGGTCCCATTCCGGGTTCTAGAATTCCCTGGGCAGAGACTTTGGGGTTCCCACAAGTAAAGCCTCCGCTCTCCTAGCTGCAGTGTGGGTGGAGGCCAGGGCCTCTCCGGCCTCTTGGGGAGGGGCTGATGAACAGATTGGGGATCCTGTGATAAACAGAAAACTACGGCAGGTGAGCTTGGGGGAAGGCACAGGTGGGCCTGAGTCCCCTGCCCTGTGACTACCCCTGTGGCATTTTGGCAGATGGCATTTGAGTGTCATCCGCATCTCCGAGGGTCATCCATCTCCTCCTCCCTGCCCACTATCCCTGGCGGAAAGCCGTAAGTATTGGGTGCTTACGTTGGTGGGTGGGGGCTGGGGGTCCCCCACTGCCTTTCCAGAAGGTCTCTTTGAGGAGCTCTCTGGAGAGAGAGAGGTGTGTAACAAGCAAAGTGTAGACTACTCTTTCTCAACCAGGAGAGAGGTATTTCGCCTTCCCCACCCTTACCCCAGGACATTTGGCATGTCTGGTGATATTTTTCGTTGTCACACCCGTGTCTGGCCCCCAGTGGGTGGACCCAGAGATGGACCCAGCCCCATTGCCCAGGAATTTTCTGGGTGGGAAATGCTCTAGACCTACAGCTGTCCAGTGATTGCCATGGCATGGGTCACCTGTGGTTTTTGTCACTGAAGAACTGAAGTTGTAAATGTATTTACGTTTAATTAGCCCCGTTTGGCTGATGGCTGGCTACTGCTGGGTCCCCTCCTCTGGAGCTCTCCCGGCATCTCCGTGGGTCCTCTCTATTCAGCATTTACTCAGTACTTGCTTCCCAGGCGGGACACCAGGCTAGGGCTAGGACCCCCGCTCTGTTGTGCCACGCTGTGATCACGGGGTTCCTTCCCCAAGCGCATGGGGGCACCTGCCCTGGGAGGAGGGGACCAGGGCTGGCGGGCGGTCCCCTCCCCGCGCGTCACGCCCTCCACCTGGTCGTCCGGTGCAGGGCCTACTCCTTCCACGTGTCTGCCGACGGGCAGATGCAGCCGGTGCCGTTCCCCTCCGACGCGCTGGTGGGCGCGGGCATCCCGCGGCACGCGCGGCAGCTGCACACGCTGGCGCACGGCGAGGTGGTCTGCGCCGTCACCATCAGCGGCTCCACGCAGCACGTGTACACGGGCGGCAAGGGCTGCGTGAAAGTGTGGGACGTGGGGCAGCCGGGCGCCAAGACGCCGGTGGCTCAGCTCGACTGCCTGGTGAGGGCGGGGCTTGTCCGGTAGGGGCGGGGCCTGGAGGCCGACGGGGCGGGGCCTGGAGGCCGACGGGGCGGGGCTTGTCCCATGCGGGCGGAGCTCGCAGCCTCGGAAAGCTGACCTGGCGCGGAGCCCCGGTTGGGAGGGCCACCCCTACACCCTCGCCTCTCTTCCGCCCCAGAACCGGGACAACTACATTCGTTCCTGCAAGCTGCTGCCGGACGGCCGAAGTCTGATCGTGGGCGGCGAGGCCAGCACCCTGTCCATCTGGGACCTGGCGGCTCCCACCCCGCGCATCAAGGCGGAGCTGACCTCCTCGGCCCCCGCCTGCTACGCCCTGGCGGTGAGCCCCGACGCCAAGGTCTGCTTCTCCTGCTGCAGCGATGGCAACATCGTGGTCTGGGACCTACAGAACCAGACCATGGTCAGGTGGGCGGCCCCTCCCCGCCCCCTGTGAGGGCGGAGGAGTGGCCTGGGAGCCCCCCCCACTCCACGACGGACGCCTGGGCCTTCTCCCTGCAGGCAGTTCCAGGGCCACACCGACGGCGCCAGCTGCATCGACATCTCCGATTACGGCACTCGGCTCTGGACTGGGGGTCTGGACAACACGGTGCGCTGCTGGGACCTGCGGGAGGGCCGCCAGCTGCAGCAGCACGACTTCAGCTCCCAGGTGCTGCCGTGGGTCGGCTGGGAGGGCCATAGAAGTTTCAGGAATCCGGAGACCCCCTCCTCTCCACCCAAGGCGCTCACTTCCACAGACTGAGTGGGACCAAATACCTGCTGTCTGTCCATCTTTGTTGTCCTTCACACAAATCTACAGGCCTCCCCCCCACCCCGATTCTCCAGGGACAGATAAAGGGAAGCACAAGGGAACTGAATCATTTTAAGCTGTAGGCCTACCAAGACCCTCAGATCGCTTTCCCAAATGTTTGTGCCAAGCCACTCCCCCATTCCTTCCTTTCTCCTCCTGGCCTTCAATCTCTTGGCCCTTCTGAGAGTTCCTGACCATCCCCTGGGGCTCACCATAGTAGCCACTGATCTGGGGGACCGGTAGACATTGACATGGGAGGTGGGCCGAGAGGCCTTTGTGGAGGGCGTTGTGGGAGTCCAGGCTGAAGGATGTAGTGAACAGAAGCTGAACAGAACCAGGGGGTTCCTCAGGGCTGAGCAGAGTCACCCAGATCCTCATCGGCCTCACATTTAAGGCCCCCACGCTTGGTCTCTCACACACCACGCGTGGCCACACCTCTAGACCTCTCCACTGACAGTGGCTTCCCTCTAGCTGACTCCTCTTCCTTTTGCCAAATTGGTGAGCTCCTACCAAGTTCAAAACCCCTCTCCATTTTGCCCCCTTCCTTGAAGCCTGGGGGTAACTAACTCCCAAACTCTTTCCGTTCTACTTTCTCTTCACTTTAGTTTAAAAGTTGCTTTGATAAGGAAGTTCAGGGGTGCAGGGGAAATAGTGGTCCGTCCGTTGTCCCTGAGACTTGGATGGGGTGTTCTCTGGGGATCCCACGGGGAGTATCTCCCATCCCACCAGGCCCCCTGTCTTTATACAGGAACACCTCTGTATGGCCAGGAGAGAACTTGTAAAACCTCCCAGTCTTCTCTCTGCGCTCAGTTTATGGTTCTTCCCACACGTGTCCCGTCAGTAAGCCTTTGAGAAGTTTTGAATGGAAAAGGCCCTCATTCTGTCCTGTCCTCACTCGGGTTTGGTTGGGCACAGTGAGGCCCCCGAGCCCTTCCAGATCTAGGTCAGAGGATGTGTTGGCAGGCGGGGAGGGCTCCGAGCTGGGTGTCTGAAGGCCGGATCCTTCACGGATCTGTGACCTTGGGTGAGCTGGGGTCTCAGCTTGCCTCCTTCCACCATCTGCTCCCGGGGGGGGGGGGGTACTGTCCTCGCCCAGCTCCAGCTCTCCCTGCTTCACTCCCTCCCAGAGCTGTTGTGCGATTGGAGCCGATAATGGATGTGAGGCCCCAGGGTTCTGTGTAATTCTGATTAATATTAATGACCCAACATGCAGTTGCCTGCTGCGCACCAGGCCCTGGGCCAGCTGCCTCTCTGTGCGGGGCTGCGGGGGGAGAGCGCTGGACCCCTCCCCTCCCCCCCAGGGAAGGGGGTTCTGATCTCCCCTCTTCCATCTGCACCCCTCAGATCTTCTCCCTGGGCCACTGCCCCAACCAGGACTGGCTGGCCGTAGGCATGGAGAGCAGCAATGTGGAGGTTCTGCATGTCCGCAAGCCTGAGAAGTATCAGCTGCACCTTCACGAGAGCTGTGTGCTCGCCCTCAAGTTTGCCTCCTGCGGTGGGTCTTGGGGCTGGGCAGGGCTCCAGGGCACTGGGGCGGGCTTGCTTCAACAACCCACATGACCAAACACGGGATGCCCGGTGGAATTTGAATCTCAGCAGATCCTTTGTTAGCGTAAGTTTTCCCCGAGCACTGCACTCGTTTGTTTGTGCAAATATATCCTAAGTAGCGCACAAGATATACTTGCACTTAAAAAAGAAAGCCAGACGATGTGTAGTATGAATATGTCCCAAGTATCTCACAGGACACACGTGTAGATGAAAAATAAATACTAAATTATAAGCCACTCACGGCTCATCTATACTAAAAGTGATTTATGATTTTTTCCCGAGATTTAAACGTAACCGGGCATCCCAGATTTTATCTGACAACCCTCTCCTAGGGGTGCCCACCTCTCGAGGGCCAGTGTTCCCCTTGTGAGAGCAGAGGTGCCGGTAGGCTTCAGTCCCTCCCTCCTAGAACTCCCCGCTGCCTGCCTTCCCCAGGGCGCTGGTTTGTGAGCACAGGGAAGGACAACCTGCTGAACGCCTGGAGGACGCCATACGGAGCCAGCATTTTCCAGGTAAACCACAGAACTTCCCCGGGGTCCTCCAGTGCCCCCCCCCCAGCCCCAGGCAGCAGGCTGCTAAAGCAGGGGCTGCAGACGGTGGCCCACAGGCCATACCTGCTCGCAGCCTGGGTTCTGTGTGTGTGTGTCTGTGTGTGTGTGTGTATTTAATTTTTTAAAGGCATACAAAATTTGCCATCTTAGCCATTTTTAAGTATACTGTTCAGTGGCACTAAGTGCATAAACACTGTTGTGTGATGACCCCCACCCTCCGGCTCCAGAACTTTCCATCTCCGCACACGGAGACTCTGTCCGACAAAGCACAGACTCACCTCTCCCTGCCCCAGCCCAGCTCCCACCGTGTCCCCTCTGTCTGTGTGGACGGGACTCCTCCGGGGCCCTCCTGGGAGTGGGGTCCTGCGGGCTGTGTCCTTCTGGGTCTGGGTCCTCTCGCTGAGCCCCGTGTCCTCGGGGTCCCTCCGCGTCGTGGCCAGGCTCGGGGTCCCTTCCTTCCCGAGGCTGGGTCGTGTTCCCACGGGGGGACGGACCCCAGTGTTTATCCATCTACCTGTTGATGGAAACGTGGTTCGCTTCTGTGTTCCGGCTCTGGGAATCCTGCTGCCTTGGGCTTGTGTGTAACGTCGGGACAAACTGCCAGACTGTTCTCCCCGTTCTCCACCCCGCCAGCAGCGCGTGCGGGCTCAAAACCCCCCACGTCCTCACCGACGCTTGTTAGCGTGTCTTTTGGGGCCGTAGCCATCCTAGTGGGTATGGGGGGGGTCTACATTTTTTTTTTAAGGGCAGGAAAACAAAAGGGGAATCATGACATAGATTTATTTGGCCTCTGCACTTGTTGGATAGAGACCTAAACGGACCTTTGGCAGAGCCTGAGGACTTCATGCTGGCCGTTTACAGGGAACATTTGCTGCTGTTGGTCACTGTGCCGTAATCCCTAGCTGTGCTGTGTGTCCTCAGGCCCACTGCTCACATTCTCTGCGCTTCCTACGGAAGGGCAGGGCTTCAGTTCCATCCCTCTTGGGGTCAAGAGCACGGTCACCTGTCCAGAGGCTTGATTCCAGTGGACCTTTCTCTGGAAAAACATGTCACCCTCCTTCCCATTATCTGCCCCCCAGCTGGGAGAGTCGTGGGCCCCCAGTGAGGGCTGCCTTAGCCCAAGGCCCGTCTTGGCCCCAGCCTTGAGGGGAGGCTCATCCTTGGGGGCAGGCACTCACCCAGTCACCCTGTGTTTTTCCCTTTGAACATCGACGGGCCCCATCTCACCTCCACCTTCTCTTCCTGTCTCCATCCCTGTCCTTAGTCCAAGGAGTCGTCCTCCGTGCTGAGCTGTGACATCTCTGGAAATAACAAGTACATTGTGACAGGCTCAGGGGACAAGAAGGCCACCGTGTATGAGGTGGTCTATTGAGACCCCCGCCACCTTGGCCCAGCTCCCGGGGGAGGGGCATCCCACACAGAGACCCCGACACCCCCATCATACCTGTGAGTTCTAGGTCTCATCTGCCCTCTGGCTGTCTCCCTCCCATCTTCCCTGCTGGACGTGGGGCTGGACGGGCAGGCGAACTTTGGGGAAATAAATGTATTTATCACAACTGCTTTTCTGTCCCGGCCTGGGGAGCCAGCGCCTGCGGCTTTTCTTGGGCACCACGGGGGGAGGGCTGTGTGGCTGTGGTAAGTGGCTTTCCTTCTCTCAGCCTTCTGCTCCTTCTCTGGACGATGAAGGAGCTCGTCCAGCATAAAAGAGCCGCAGGTCTGCCAGGAGCAGCAGGTGTGGTAGGGGGCAGCCCGGCTTAAGGGACGCCCGGTCACCAGCCGCCCACGGACCTCTGTGGCTGAACGCAGCAGACCCCGATGGCTCACTTGTGCGCATGCGCATGCGGCTGGGGGGCTCGGCTCCCGATAGGCACCCTGGGCTCCAGGATGGTGGGGCTTCTGCCATCACAACGTACAGCTTTGAGGTCCAGCGTCGCAGGGGAGCGGGAATCACATAGCTCTTGGGGCTCTGGCCCCAGAGAGAACTGCCGGGGTCCCTTACCGCCACCTTCTTGGACAGAGTCATTCCAAGATGCTGCCCACGTACAAAGGGCTGGGGAATATAGTGGAGCATGCAGCTCTTTGGGGTACTTGCCTTTGAAAGCCACGGATAATTCCTGAGAGCCCGATGCACGAGGGTGCCTGGCCCACCCTAAGGTGCTGAGCAGACACCACAGTCCCAGAGGAGGAGCCGGTAAACTGAGCTGACAAAGAGAAACGGCCATTTGTCGGGGGCGGGGTCATGCAAGACAGTGTGGGAACAGAGGGAACAGCGTGTGCAAAGGCTCAGAGGTGAGGAACGTGGCCAGGTGGAAATCAGGGTACTCCTGGGCTCCAGAGAGAACAAGCCCTCCAGCCCAGGCTTAGGCAGAGACAGCCCACGGGAGGTGGGTCAGCCTGGGGGCGGGGCTAGCCCAGGGGAGGGGCGGGGGAGTCAGCCTGGGGGCGGGGCCAGTGGGGGCGGCGGCAGAGGAGGGGTAGCGGGGGTGTTAGTGGTGGAGGGAGGTGCGGGGAGCCATATAAACGGGGTCTGTTCTGGAAGTTTCTGTGGGGTGAAGCTGGGATGCTGCTGGGAACCTCGTGGACGGAGACGGCGGGATCCCTGAGGAAACAAGTGACACCCAGGTGTTTTGGGAGACACTTTTTGGGGAGAGGGTAATTCTCTGGGTAAGAAAAGTAGACTGGGGGGCACCTTCAGGGACACTTACTATGAAAGGACAGGGTGAACAAAGGTGAGAGCTCCCACATACAGAGAGGGTGGATGAGAAGCCAGCCAAGGAGCAATTGTGGTCAACCATCCCCTCCCCACGCCGCCCTGCTGACCGTGGGGCCCATCACTCTCTGGGGGAGGGGGGCCTTCCCCTCTAAAGTCCTGGTGACCACTGATGTCCACCCCAGGGTTGGGCTCACCCCCAGATGAGATGCAGTGGGGTATCCTGGGAAGGGGAGGACCCCATCCCTGGATGGGAAACCCCCTCTCAAGTGTTGAGGGGAGATCAGCTCAGTGGGACGGGGTCCCTATCCACCCCACTCCCAACGGGCTCAGTGGCTTTGATGAGATTCTCAGTGCATGTGGGCTCCAGGCTCGGAGACCCAGCCCGCCAGAGTCCATCCAGACCTCCGCAAGACAGGCAGGGGGGGCAGGAAAGGACATGCCACAGACCCACTCTGCTTCTTCTAATTGCTTTACTGCCTCTGCAATGGGAAAGAAACCCTGCCCGCACACCACACCCCTCCACCTTGTTGGGGGAAAAGGACAAAAAAAAGAAGAGAAAAGAGAAGAAAAGGAGAGGAAAAGAGAAGACAAAAGAAGAGAAGACAGAAGAGAAGAAAAAAGGATCCGGAGTCAGGACAACAGTGCGAGCCCCTCAGTAGGTGATCTGGTACACCGAAGCGTGGTCCTTGGACCCCGTGACGATCAGGCGGTTGTTGAGGGACACATCACAGCACAGGATGGAGAACATCTCGGGTACCTGGGAAGGGTGGAGGGCCAGCAGGAGCTGAGGGGAGCTCACCCACCCCTGCCCTACCCTCGGCCGGTCAGTTGGCCCCCCTCAGGACCCCTGCACTCAGCACCTGGAGCCCAGCACTGCCCCCTGCCCCGTGTCTGGCCCGCGGTGGTACCTGGAGCACCGTGGACCCCGCAGGCATGCCGAAGATGCTGACCAGGCCATCCGTCCCGACGCTCACCCACCACTGGCCTGGGAGGGGGAGGAGGGGGAGGAGGGGACTGGGTCATGGGAAATCTGGCAGCCGAAGAGCAGGGTCTCTGGGGACCTCCTGCCCCGGTGGAGAGCAGAGAATCCTCCTGGGGACTGGGGGACAGGCTCATTATCTGGGGGGCAGGCAACAGGGAAGAGGCTGGTCAGGGGCACAGGGACCCACCCTGGGGGCTGACCTCCTGCCAGCTTCCTGACTTCGAGGCCCTGACAAGCAACCTTACAACTCTGGACCTCAGTCTGCTCATCCGTAAAGTGGGTCGGTCCTCTGCACTGCAGGGGATCTTGCAGAGACTAAATGGGGCTACAAGCACCCAATACAGAGTATGAAAGTGTCCGATGTTGTTGGGGCCCGGGGGAGGACACTCATGTCCCTCTTCCTGCCAGCACCGCTCAGACGTGAGGTCCTGCTACCTCCTTCCTCCCAATATCCACCTCGTTCTCTACCCCAAGGCCCACCCCAGCCCACACACCTGAGACTCGAATTGGTATTCCAGGGGCTCCCTGGGGCTCCTGAGGTCCCAGCACCGCAGGCAGGAGTCCAGCCCCCCGGCCCAGACGTTCTGGTCTTTGACAGCAATGCTCTTGCTTCCATTTGGGGGCCCTGGCAGGTCTCTGGCCAGAAGGGGTGTCGGGAGAGGGTCAGGGTTGAGACTCGGAGCCTGAGCCCCAGGAATACTGCCCAGCCAGTCACACCCAGGTGACAGATGGGGAAACTGAGGCCCACAACAAGTACGCCTGGGCTTTGAAGAAATGCAGCCAGAATCTGAAGTCAGGCCTCCAACTCTCTCAAATGCAAACTGAAGCAGTCAAGGGGCTTTTAGCCTTTGGGCTGCAGGATCCCTGCTCAGGGCTGGAGGTGAAAAGGGGCTTTTCAGGATGAGCCCGCGCACCCCTGGGCCTCACCTGACAACGCTGTGGTCCCGCAGGTCCCAGATCCTGACTGTGCCATCAGTGAAGCCCGCGAAGGCCAGCGTGTCCCCGGGGCTGGCGGCCAGGGCCTGGCAGGTGAGGCCGGGACAGGGCAGCTCGCCACTCACACACAGGGAGGGCGCAGTCAGGTCCCACACGCTCACGCTGGCCAGGTTGTGGCCGCCCGTCAGCAGCATCGTGCTGGACGGGGACAGCAGGCAGGTGCGCATGTAGGCCTGGGGGGTCTGGGGAGGGCACAGGTGCGCGTGACCAGGTCGGCCACCTGAGCTCTTCTGGCTCCCATGAGCCCCGCCCCCAGAGCCAGCCCCTCCCCTACCTGCACACCCAGGTGGCTCTCAGGATGCCGGTCCTCCAGCCCCGGGCCCACAAGGCTCCACACTTTGACGCCACCCCGGCCGCAGGTGAACGCATGGCGCGTGAAGCTGCTGACGGCCGTGGCCAGTACCAGCTCCCCGTGCTTTAGCGTCCGCATCTTCTCCGCTCCGTGTGGGATGGCCGCCTTCTTGGGTTGCCAGGGCAAGGCATCTGGTCTCTTCCACGTGTCCTCGAAGTCCTCAGGGTCCCAGCATCTTGGGAGGAAGACCTGCCTGTGAGCCTCTCTGCCCACAGCCCCCCTCCCCTGCAAGCCTGAGGAGCTTCGTTCTTCTTCAGATGTGGGGGCCTTCACTCAGGTCTGGTTTCCCAACTACACAGACTTCCCCCCAGGGGGCTGCCCATGTCCCTTCAGGGATTCTCCTCCTCCTAGAGCCAAACATCACTCTCTTCCACCTGGAATGCTTGGCCCCATCCTAGCAAACTCCTATGTATCCATCAAGGTCCTAACCATTATGCCCTTCCTTCCAGGAAAGCCTTCTCACCCCCCAGGCTCCGCCAGCCTCCGACCACAAGCTTGGGGTTGCCTGCGTGTTGCTCTAACACCCTCTTTCCAGGGGACCCAGAACCAGTTAAGTGGGGAGAGACTGATGCCAGCCTGCCTGTAACGACCCAGGTTACTGAGCTCCGGTACCGAGCACACCAGCAGGGTGGTGGGGGAGAGAGAGGACACACCCACACCTCCGGTCCCCCCTCTGCCAGGGACAGAGGGACAGACCACAGGGACAACACAGAAACTCACATGGGCTTCAGGAACAGGTGGGCTCTCCCGGCAGGCTCCTGCGGTGGGACCAGGATCACGCGGGGCCGTGTCAGCTCCCTTTGCCCCAGCCCTCTCAGCCTTCACGGAGGCTGCCGCTCAGGGGCCTCACCTGGGCCACGCGGGGGGAGAGCATTCCCTCTGTGTCCAGGCCTGGCTCCATGCTCCCTTCTCCTGAGCCCTTGGGGGAGGGGGGGGAGGGCTCGGGCGGGCCGGGCACTGGGCGGAGACAAGCCTGATGAGTGGCAGGAGTGGGAACCCCAGCTGCCCACCCCAGTTCGCACTGGGATTACCCAAAGTGCCTCTGCTGCGTGGCTCCTGGCCCGAGTCGTATGGCCCTGAGTCCTGGCTCCCCTGCCCACAGGGACTGGGGGGATCAGCTCCGATCAAAGGACCTGCTCAGGGTCAGTGTCAGGCCCAGAAAACCTCAGGGAGGCCCAGGCAGTGCACACAAGACTCGTCAGCAGACCCTGTCCCATCTTGGGGGCAGGCCTGAGTCCTCTGAGGACGGAAGCCGAGGACTGACCCCGCCTGAGCCCCGACACCCCAACCTAAGGGCCCGCCCCTCCGGGTACCGCAGTCACTCACCAGGAGGCCTGGCGCCCGCTCTCTGTCGCTGGGACAAGGCGGGGGGGGGGGGGCAAGTGTGGCAGCATGATTGTCTGTCCCCAGACACAGCCCCAGGCCGTCCCCATCGTCACCCCCCAGGGAGACTCACTCTCGCATGGCAGCTGGTCCTTCTTGGGAGTCCTCGCAAAAATCTGCCAGAGCTGCTGGGTCAGAACGTCCTGCCAAAACTGGGGCTCAGAGTCCCAGGGGGGCTGCGTGTCCGGCTGGGCAACAGGGGCGGCGTCGGCTCCGGGGGGCTGCCTGAGCCAGTCTGAGGACCTCGCGGCCAGGATGTCTTCGAAGGGTGGCCCCTGGAGCCCGGAAGGCTGGGGGGCCTCGGCCGGGGGGTGCGGGGAGGCCTCGGGGCTGGCCTGCTCCCCAGAGGAGCCCGGGCTCACCTGTTCCCAACACAGCAGGGTTGCAGGGGGTGGGAGGCAGTGCCCCATGCTCTGAGCCGGTCGCCTCCCTCCTCCAGGGCCCAGGCACCCACCTCCGCTGGCTGGAAGCCTAGGGGTCGGCCCCATGTCTCCATGGTCCTCAGGAAGCTCTCTGCCTAGATGGGGAGGGAGGAGGGGTGACAGGTCCCAGCTGGGCCTTCGTCATCGGAAGGCCTGGGCGCAGACCTCGTCCAGCAGGGCAGCTTCCAGCGTGTGAAACAGGGGTACACAGCTCGCCCTGAAGGTTCTGGGGTGGATTCATGATGACGGAGAGCAGGTCATGAAGGCCGGTCATCACCATCCAGGGGGAGAAGGTGTGGCTGGATCCGGGTTCCCCTCCCGGCTGCGTCCTTAGGATGTTTGAAAACTAAAGCCTCGAGGCGCCTGGGTGGCTCAGCCGGCGAAGCGTCTGCCTTTGGCTCAGGTCATAATCCTGGGGTCCTGGGGTCCTGGGATCGAGCCCTACATCAGGCTGGCTCCCTGCTCAGCGGGGAGTCTGCATCTCCCTCTGCCCCTCCCCCGCTCATGTCTCTCCTCAAATAAATAAATAAACATGTAAAAGGAAAGAAAATGAAAGCCTCAACACCACTCTGCTTAAAATGGCTTCAAGAGGCGAATTCACTGGTACCTATATTCCTCTGTGTGTGGACATTGGAGTTTGCTGAAGTGCCGGGACGACACTTGGAGACCAGTGATCTGAGCTCTGGTACGGAGCACACCAGCAGGGTGGTGGGGGAGAGAGAGGACACACCCACACCTCCGGTCTCAGGGAGGAGGGCTGGTAGCAGGACGACAGGGGACCCCGCAGGAGGGTCACGGCCCTTTATTTTACACTGAAAAATCAGGCCACATGACCCTCCAAATCTAAGGGAAGGGTTTCCACAGGCCTGGAAGGGCCTGAGGGGTCAGAGTTCCCTTCTTCTACCTAACCAACAGGCATCTGTCTATCCCTTCAGGAGACATGCTCCTTCCTCGAGACCCAGCGACCAGCCACAGAGGGTTATTCGATATAAAGCAAAGTTCAATTAAAAATGCAATTTCCGCAGCCTTACTCAAGTGCTCAGTGGCCATGTCGGCCTAGGGGCCACCAACACGGACGGCACGGGCACCAAGACCCGGGGTCCCCCGCACGCGCCCGGCGTCCAGGCTGAGGGCAGAGCCGGCGATGTGGGAGCCTCCTGGCCAGTGTCCCTAGAATTCCAGAATGGGGAGACCCAGCTCCTGGGTGTGATGAGGAGCTCTACGGGAACGTGTGTGGGCAGCTGTGTCGGGGACCGCAAGAACGTTCTAGGCCTGTCTACTACAGTAGCTCCCTGCTTCCCATGGCTGTTGAGCCCTCAGAACCGGGCTGGGGCCACTTGTCTGAAGGTCAACTTCAGTTTAAATAACCGCACGTGTCCCGTGGCCACCGGAGAAGACAGCCCAGGTGTGCTCTTTGGTCTACGCGCCCCAAGCAGTGCCCTTGGGCCTCATCGATGCACGCCCCTCCGTGGTGGACCCCAAGAAGCTCCCCAGAGTGATCTGGCCCAAGGCAAACCCCCTAGTCCTGGAGAATACATCCTGATTCCCAAAGAAAGAAGGAATAAAGCAATGCGGCGTGAGCGCCAAGTGCGGTCGGGTCCAGCTCCCGGAACTACGGGCATTCCCATTTTGCAGATGAGAAAACAGAGAAACAAAGCCAACTTCCCCAAGCCAGGAGGAACAGAGGCCAGGCTGTATCTACCTGCTTCCGATGGCAGCCTGGGCAGGCAGGCAGAATGGCGAGGGAGGCGGGGCTGGGCAGTGGGGACCCCCCCAGCCCACAGCTCAGGGGCTCCTGGGGCAGCCGCTGATGGGCTCCCCAGCTGGGCCTCCCAGGAGCAGAGACCCAGGGGAGCCTTCCCCAATACGCCCTGGCTCGTTAATGCACAATTTACTGGCACTTGAATGCACTTAGCATGAAAAGCGCTGCTCCCCCTGCCTGCTGGCTGGCCCTCCCTGGGGAGCGCACTGCGGAGGCCAGGCTGGGGCGGGGGCTGCGGGGGATTTTAAATGCACAGCAGGGAGGCTGGGAAAGCCAGGAGCTGAGACAGAGAGGAGAAGACAGAGGCAAGTCTAGGTGGCACTCTGGGGCCAATAAGGCCCCTGGGTTGAACAGCAACTATTTGGGGCAAGACCCCCTTCTCAGATCCCAAGTTGGGATCACCCCTGAATTCAGTCTCCTCAGTCTTACCACCAGCACCGTACTCACATGGTCCCATTCTCCTGGCCTGCCCCCAGACTCTGTCCTCCAGAGGGCGCCTGTGAGCTCAAGTCAGGTTCCCCCGCTCTCCTACAGCCCTCCAGGACTCCCACTTCCCAGATGGAAAGGGCCAAGTCCTCTCCAGGCCCCCAAGATGCCACAGCACCTGCCCTGTCCCCTCCTTGCCCTCCCCCTCCTCTCTGTCCCTCCAACATGACGGGAGGCTGTCTTGCCCCAGGACCTTTGCACAGAATGTGCCCTCCTGTCTATCCTGCTCCTCCCATCCCGGAGAGCTGCGATCCCTCTCTGATCTCCTCCAAGAGCCTGCTCAAATGTCACCTTCTCAGCAAGCCTTCACACTCCCACCCTTTCCCTCCTGTCCCCTGGGGCTGCTCTAATCCATCCCTGTACCTCGCCCAGCCCTCACCATCTGACACTTCGGTTTACCAAGCTCCTGTCACCCCAAGGGCAGAGGTTTGCCTGTGTCCTTCTGTGCGATTTCCCTGGCGCCCACAAAAGCGCTTGGCAAGCTGTTGAATGAATCCCCGTGTTCTGGTTGCTTCCTGGCCCCCCTCGCTCTGCACCCTCTCCCGGTCCGCCCCCCTCCCGCCCCCCCTCCCCCCCGGGCCCTGCAGAGCTGCAGACACGGCCCTGGCCTCCTGCCAGTCACATCTGGCACAGACAGAGAGTCCTGCCAGCACCCAGGAGACAGGGGCCAGGTGGCGGGAGGACAGGCAGGAGTGGAAGACATGCTTCGGCTTGGGCAAGGTGCCCCCGTACTGGGAGCCTGGGCCCCTGTACCGACCTGCCTCCCCACCTCCCCCTCACGTGTGAGCCCGGCGCTGAGAACGCTCAGACACATGGCAGGCCGCAATCCGGGTGTGCCTGGCACACAAGGCGCCCTTCATAGCAGAAGCGACCGACTGGCCAAGCGCTGGAAAGGCCCCTGACCTCAGGTGAGCCCCGCGGGGAAGGAAGAGCCTCACCCAGGGAGCAGCAGGGGAGAATCCACAGACCCCTGGTCAGGTCCGGCCCCCCTGTGCCCACAGCCCTCCAGGGCTCCACCGCCTTTGAGGTCAAAGTCCTCCCCAGCATCCCCACAAGGGCCCCCACAACCTGGACCTGTCAGGACCTCTCTCCCTAGTTTCTCCTGCCTTTCAAGGGGGAGTGGCCAGACTGCAGTTTTCGGGACTCACTCACCTGCTTGTGATGCTCCTGGAGACCCTGCCGGATCTTCTGGAGCTGCAAGGGAACAGCAGGGATCGCAGCGGAAGCCGGTGGGAATGGCCGCCAGGGCCACATGGAGGGGGACAAGAGTGAGGAGTCAACTGCCCTGCATGCTTCTCCCCAGCTGTGTGGCCCTGGACAGGCTGCTCGACCTCTCTGCTCACTACACTCATCGGATGGGATAGAGTGGAAGCTAATTAGGGAGATCCTTGATTTCATTCTCCATGTGAAGTTCAAAGACTCCCCATAAACGCCAGGACGCTGCACCCCTGCCTCTCTCCCCTCCCTGCTCTCCCCACCTCCCTCGGCTCCAGCCACACAGGCCTCCTCGCTCATTCTTCCGACACGCCCAAGCCCCGTCCTTGCCCAGGGCCTGGGCCCAGCTGTGCCCTCTGCCTGGAGTGCCCATCCTTCCTAGCCCTCTCAGGGGTGGTAGAATCCCCTTACCGTCCCTGTCTCCCTGTGAACATGCCTTCTTCAAAGAAGCCCTTCCTATCTTAGTTCAAACTCTTTACTCATGTCCATCTCACCATCTTCCGTCTTCTTTCTAGTTACATTTTGTGCATCCCGTTTCTCCCACTTACTCGTCTCTCTCCTCCCCCTGGGGTGCCCTGTCCATGCAGCAGGCCACTAGTCAGGTGTGCCTAGTTAAATTCTATCAAGTTAAAGATTCAGTCCCTCGCAAGTTCTCAATAGCCACTTGTGGCCGGCGGGTGCCATATCCTGCACTGTTGATCTAGAACATTCCCGTCACTGCAGAAAGTTCTAGAAGATAGCCGCACATTGGCTCCTACACTCCTCCCGAGCAGGGAATCCTGCTACCTATCATCAGTGATGAGCTGTCAGCCACAGAAATGCATCTGCAAATACAGAATTCCTAACTTTTCCAGCAAGGTTAGTACTCATGAGGAAAAAGGCTCTTGAAGAAGCTGGCCTGCATGGGTGGCCTCGCTCTCGCCCAGAGGGAGTAGAAATGAGTGGAAGAAAAGGTGCCCCCAAACCTAGCTCCCAAGGCCAGAGGAAACAGCCCCTCCAGGCTGCCTGGGAGCCGCTCACCGTTGAGAACATGCTCTCCACCTGTGCGGCCAGGTGAGGGGGGAACCTGAGGGGAAGAAAACCCAGCAGAGCCCTCAAGACCCCTCCCTGGAAGCAGCCCCGCCCCCACGCACACTAGGCCAGTGCACTGTTTTTAAACATAATCAATGCAGGTAAACTCATGCTAAACAGTGAGGGCCTGGATAGGTACTGGTGGTTTTCTTTTTGCTTCGGGCTCCCCCATTCCTACTCCTGTCTTTGGGGCCAGGGGTTTCTGGCCACCCCCCACCCCAAGAGACCAGAGGGGATGCTTTCCCAGCCTCCATGGCCCGCCCCTGGTGAGACCTCCAGCGCCTGAGAGCCGCCCTCACCTGGGGAACTCTTGCCCGAGCTGATCCAGGACGCCCCGGAAGTTCAGTTCAGGAGCCTGGGAAGGGGACAAGAGGCTAGCCACAAGCCCAGTCTCTCGCTCTCCCACACTCAGGCCCCACCTCCAATCAGGGGGTGAGCCGGGAACCTCCTGAAACCTGAAGGGAATTTGCTCTCTCTGATTACTTAAGTCCCCAGGAGTATCTTCCATTTTACCTCCTGGCCTAAAGCCTCCAATACCTACTCTCTGGAGGGCCCTTGAGAGAGAGAGTTGGCCCACCCCGGCCTCAACTGTTGAAAAGTGTCAACTCCAGGGGGGTGGGGGCTTCTGCTTGTTAAAATATCAGCCAGAGACAATGTGGTCCTGTATTTTATCACCTGGGTGATGAAAAGCAAGTTTAATTTAGAAAGAAAGTGCGTTGACACGGGATAGTAGGTATGATGGGTTAGAGCCCCCGCCTAAAGGCCTGGTCACGGCTGGCGTCCCTCCACCAGGGGCAGGAGAGCGAGGTTCGGGCCCAGCTTCCAGGCTCGTCCCCCTACCACAGGGGCTAATGCCCTCCTCACCAGAGTTCCTGGGGGCCTCATCCTTGGAGAGCACTTCTGGGGGTTGAGATGGCCCCAAGAGGTCATCTTCAGGCAGGAGGCCCAAAGATTTCAGCCAGGGACTCTACAATAACAAGGAGAGATGGCAGGTCCCGAGGGCAGAAGACCCGGCAGCCCTGGACAGAACCAACCTCACCCCACCCTCGACCTCCCCTCCAGGACCCAGTCCCGAATCCCCAGCCCTCCCCAGGACTTCTAGCACCCCACTACAGGCCCTATATATGCCCTGTTCATCTGTTAAACTCCAGTGGCTCTGGCTGCCCCCAACTAATAGTGGGCTCCACCCAGGGGCGTCATTCCACAATGTGGAGGGGAGATGGTGCCAAGACTTATACTCTTGCCGGGAGCTGTCACCTCTGGGGGACCCTAGGGAAGGACGCTAAGATTCAACCTAACTTTTGAGACAATCTCCTAAAGCATGGGTGAAGATGACTTGGAAGGGGTTTTGAAGGATGAGTAAGAGTTGGCCTGGTGAATTAGGAGGAAATTTCTCAAACGGGAGGAAAGAGACCTCTCTCCACCCCAGTCCCTCCAGTGGCGCTAAGCCCCTTCTTTGCTTTGCTTCTACCCCTCAACGGCCTTCCAGCCGCCTCCCCAGCTCGGGGAGACGCTGGGGTCCTCCAGGAGACCGGTCTGCCTACTCACCTCCCTTAGGACGGGGGCCCAGGACACAAGGAGGAAACTACGGAGGGTCAAACAAGTTCACGCCCGCAACGAACACCCCTCCGCACCTCCCCTCCTCCCGGGGCTCTTTGACCCATCGGGCCCCGCCCCGCCCCGGCCCGCCCCGGCCCCGCCCCCGCCCGCCCCGGCCCCGCCCCGCCCCGCCGCCACCTGTGCCACGGGGACGGTCAAAGAACTAGCAGCAGCTGCACGTGGGCTCGGACTCCGCGGGCGGCCACTGCAGGAATTGGCCAATCGTGAGGTCGCTTGCCCACGTGGGCCTCGGCCGCTATCGCTGATTGGTCGGATCGCCCCAGCCGCCGGCCCGGCTGTCAATCAGCGCGCCCGGAGAGGTTCGCTTAACCCTTTCGGTACCGCTGTGGGGAAGGGCAGCGTGCAGAGCCCAAAGCAGTTTGGGGTCCAGACTGGGGCGAGGATATTTAGAAGGGCTTGGGGTTTGGGGTCAGAGGGTGCAACCTGAGAAGGGGCTGGGCGGCGTGTAGTTTCCTTGTTTAGTGGAAAGCCTGATCATTTTGAGCCGTACCTGTACCCCGGAGTGGCTTACGGCTAGGGGTGGGGCTGGGAATGAGCCCAGAATCCTTAGCACTCATTCCAATCCTTAGATAGGGGCTAATGACATTTTCCTCAATATTAATAACGCAGTTCAAACGAAGCTTCAAGCCCCTTGAATGGGGAAAACTTATCAGCTCCCTTTCATCTGGCACCAAGCCCTGGACTCTATTTTTTTCAGTGAACGCTCCAGGCTACCCCCCAAGCCCAGGGTCCGAGAACCGAAGCAGGGATTGCAGGGACCTTGAAGCTGGTACAATCTGTCCAGGTTCAAGTACAGGGTAGGAAGGGGTGGTGGGTATTCCAGGCCTGGAGATGATAGAAAGATAAGGGGTGGGCGCCTGGGGGGCTCAGTGGGTTAAGCCTCTGCCTTTGCTCAGGTCATGATCTCAGGGTCCTGGGATAAAGCCCCAGATCGGGCTCCCTGCGCGGTGGGGAGCCTGCTTCCTCCTCTCTTTCTGACTGCTTCTCTGCCTACTTGTGATCTCTCTCTCTAATAAATCAATAAAATCTTTAAAAAAAAAAATTAGGGGTGGAGGTTGTGGGAGGGTGTCCTGGGATTCTAGAGTTGTGCTCTGCCCTCGTTTGCAGTACCTACCAGAGGAGTGTGCCATGGTCTTGCCCACCCCAGGACCTTTGCACTAAGGATTCCCTCACATACCAGAAATAGTCTTCCCCTGACAGCCACTAACTTGCTCTCTCCTGGGGCCTGT
The DNA here is from genome assembly GCA_004023965.1 of Spilogale gracilis. NCBI lineage: Eukaryota > Metazoa > Chordata > Mammalia > Carnivora > Mephitidae > Spilogale > Spilogale gracilis. Next base: position 40,497 of record PITA01010542.1, read on the forward strand.
TCAGAGGTCCCCACCGCTAAAGGCCTCCCCTCACATCCTGTTTAAAAATGAACTTCTAGGGGCGTCTGGGTGGCTCAGTCATTAAGGGTCTGCCTTCGGCTCAGGTCATGATCCCTGAGACCTGGGATCGAGCCCCACATCGGCTCCCTGCTCGGCGGGAAGCCTGCTTCTCCCTCTCTCACTCCCCCTGCTTGTGTTCCCTCTCTGGCTGTGTTTCTCTCTGTCAAATAAATAAATAAATAAAATCTTTAAAAAAAAAAAAAAAGAACTTCTACCCCCCTTCTCCCTTTCTTATTTAATTTTTCTTCAAAGGTGTTTGAATTGGGGCTGATCTTGTGCTCTCAGTGGCTGTATGTAGTGCTGTGTTCAGACTTCATGTGCTGCTGATGGGGTTCTCAGACATTCTTGCGTGGGCCACAGGGCACCCCCGGGAGCTACGCTGGGTTGGGAACCACAGGAGGGAGAGGACTCTCCCCTCTTCTGTGCTTTGTCTGGGGAGGGGCATGCGGCCAGTTCAGATCTTAGTCCCCAGAGGTTATAATGTAACCATACAACTTGGGTTTTGTGGCTGGTCTATGGAGGGGGAAAGTGCCATGTGTGAGCCACAAAAAAAGAAAAAAAGAAAGAAAAAGAAAAAAAGAAAGGTTTTTACCCATGATCCCTCCACTGGCCCTTAATTGAAGAGTGTTTTATTTATGGGTCCATCTGCTAATTGCCTCCCTCTGTGCCTTTGGCTGTCTTCCCCTCGGGGTTCCTGGGCACACAGCTTATCCAAGGCGGCCTCGCCCATACCCACCGAGTACCTGTGCCTGTTTGAATTAAAACAAATGAAAATAAAATAGAATTAAAAACTCAGTTCCTCGGGCTCACTGTCTGCATGTCAATCACTCAGCAGCCACACGTGGCTGGGGACAGTGCATATCTAGAACATTCCCACCCTGGCAGAAAGTCTCAGTGGATGGGAATGATCTGAGGTCTTGGTCCGTGCAGAAGTCAGAAGCATTCCACAGGAGACTTTTCCTGCTGAAGCCGCAGGTGGGTGGGATAGGAGCTGGGATGGTGGGCCCTGTCCTTCGTTTTGCTGTCCCCCACATCCCCCAATCCGGCCCGCAGGGACACAGCCTTCCCTGAGCCCTCTGGAAGGGCTGAGGGCACAGCAGAGAGAAGGGAAGACAGCAGCAATTTCCTTCTTGGCTTTTGAGTTGTGGTGGTCATCTTGGAAACCCCAGGTCTGGAAGGAAGTCAAAAGCTTTGGAATTCCCTGGCAGGCCCTGGCGACCTCAGACCCAGGCCCCAGAGGCCCAGGGTTACTGGGTTGGGTGTAGGCCAGGCAGAAGGCTCAAGGGAAAGCCCAGGATGCAGTGGGAGACTTGGAGTGACCATAGGGAGGTGGCAGCAGGGAGAGGGTGACACATTCAGTCCCCTGCCACCCCCCACCCCATGCCCCTTCTCTCCCTTATCCCCAGGACATGCCAGTGGCCCCCCGCTGGGCAAGTGATGGAGGGAAGGAGCAGCTGCAGAAAGCCTGTAGGCAGAAGGACCCTGGTGTCCCGTCAGTGGTCAGTGGATGAATGACCAAGAGACGGAGGACAGGGACCCTTCAACGATGGTGGCTGTGCTAGGTGATAGATACAGGAGGGTAGGATGGCCCTCAGCTGCCCTGCCCTTAGAGGCCACTGGAATGCCTTTGAACTTAGACTTAGGCCCAGGAAAAGTGAATTTATTGAATTACCCAGAATTGATCGAAGTTTGCCTTCTGCCATCTGGTGGAGACAGGCTCGTATTCATTTTCGGGGCTGCTTTAACAAATGACCGCTTGCCCAGTGGTTTTAAACAACGGGAATCTGTTCTGTAGGGTTCCGGAGGCCAGGAGTCCAACCCCAGGGTCGGCAAGGCTGTGCTTCCCTCTGGGGGCTCCCGGAGAGGGTCCTTCCTGTCGTCCTGTTTCGTGGGGAGGCCACCATTCTTTGGTGTTCCTAGGCCTCTAGACACAACCCTCTAATCTTTTTTTTTTTTTTAAGATTTAATTTATTTGACGGAAAGAAACACAACCAGAGAGGGAGCACAAGCAGGGGGAGTGAGAGAGGGAGAAGCAGGCTTCCCGCCGAGCAGGCAGCCCGATGTGGGACTCGATCCCCGGGACTCCAGGATCATGACCTGAGCCGAAGGTCAACCAACTGAGCCCCCCAGGCGCCCATGAAATCTTTTTCTATTCTATTCTCAATAGGCTCAAAAGAAAAATTAAGTAGATAACAACCCCCCATTCAATCCGCCAGGAACCCAGAGCGTTTAGCTCCCCTCCCCAGGATCACAGAGTGACTAAGTGGCTGCGCTAGGATTTGAACTGGGTCATCTGACAATGGGATGTACCCTTGTAACCCTGACAGCATAATGCCAAGATCTGAACTAGGTTCCTGCCATTGAACTGCCCATGTCACAGCACCATGTGGGACGCCCCCGTGGGCCCGAGCTTGGAGGAAGGCACATCCATGCAAAGCGGCCTTTTGGATCTCCTGGACCTGGCTCTCGCTTCTAAAGAAATTTCAACGTATTAGTTACACCTGTGTCCGGTTATTAGTTAGCTACTGCTGTGTAACAAATTGTCCCCAAAGTTACTGGGTTAAACGATGAGCACTGATTGTCTCCAATAGGCTCTGGTGGTCAGGAATCTGGGGGTGGTTTTGCTGGATCACTTTTAGGAGGGCCGATGAACTGTCCACGTTTCAGCTTCTCTGCCCCACCTCCCAGCGAAAGCATTCTGCCATCCAGAGTGGGCTGGAAAACCTCAGTGAGGCCCCATCTCAGCATCACTCCGTCTCCCTTGTCCCTAGTCCTACTCACCACCTGGTGATTTGTTGTTGTTTCACTTAATTCTTCGTGTGTGTGTGTGTGTGTGTGTACACGCGTGTGCATGTGGCTGGAAGGATGACGGAGTGGCTAACACACGCAACCATTTCTTGGGCTTATTTTCCCCCGGTGTCTGTGTCCCGGTTGTGGGGTCCCAAGTGGCTTCACCACCCTGCTCCCCAGAGCCCAGTATACTTCTGACACGATCCCCCACTGGGGCTGGGCAAGGGTGGTGCCCAGGCCGTCCTCCGCTGGCAAGCACGCAGCCCTTTGTCACATCTGTCCCAAATTACACATTTGTCCCCATTTACACTTTGCCTTGAAGGGAGCCTTCCTCTGGGACCTGGGGAAGAGATGTGACCTGGGCGGCGTCCCAGTGTCAGGCTTCCCGACGTGTAGTTAAGACAATTGTCCAACCAGCCAGCTTGTGTCCATTTAGGCCCAAGAGCGGTCAGGGTGGGTTCAACTGGGCGCCTTGGGCTGTGGTCGGCTTCCCAGCCCACTCTCAAGGGGCCATTGTTAATTCCGGTGATGTCATCCCAAGACAGGAAGTGGCCTTGTCCCAGTGGGACCCCCAAGGCAGGCAGCGGCCACATCCGGAGGGTCCAGCTCTTCGCCTCCAGGAGGTGGGAAGAAGGGAAGGCAGATCCCCGCTCCGCCCGCCCCCGCGGTCGGTTCGGAGCCGAACTTGTGGTCTCTGGCGCCCTCTGCTGGCGATATGTTTCATTACAGCGCCATCGCCGCGTCCTTTCTGGACCGTGAGGTCACCTGTTTCAAAATCCCACGCTGTTCCAGGATCTTTAGTAAAGTCGTCCAGTCGTGCCACCATCACCGCAGCCGCATCTTGGAACGTCTCCATCACCTCGGACCTGTCCCTCTGGTCTGATGTGAATCAACCCCTCCCTCCGATCCCTAGTTTTCTCTCCCTGGGAGAATCTCTTTTTCTAAAAGCGTCAGAGACATGGGCTTATAAATATGAGTCTTTTGTGTTTGGCTTCCCCTCGGTGGAGGTCCAGCTGTTTGCAGGTTGGGTGGCTATGAACACGGGGGCGGTGAGCGGCCCCCAGCAGGTCTGTGTGTTGGAACGTGCTCCCGTTTCCCTCGGGTAGATGCCTCCGAGTGGAATCAGGAGGTATGGTCTGATAATGGGCCTGTCTACTTTTTTCTGGAGCTCCTGGGCTTTTTCCCAAGGTGGTGGCACCATGTTGCCTTCCCAGCAGCTGTGCATGCGGCCAGAGCCGCTCCATGTGCTGTCAGCGGGAAAACTTCTAAATGAGGGGTTCCCCGTGGCAGGACCGTCGTTCTTCTCAGAAGGGTCTGCCGGTGGCAGCTGGACCTCATCCGGCTCCAGGCTCTCCGGCGCCAAGCCTGAGTTTGGGCTTCATTTCTGCCCATCCTCTGAGATTGGACAACAGGGTCTGGGGTGCCCCAGAACTGGGGTTCCTTGCGGTGGACGAGGACCTCTCTCTTCAGTGTGTCTCTCTGTTTATCCGTCTTTCCATTATCACTGTCTATTGATGCCTTTTTAAAAAAAAAATCCCTTGGGGCGCCTGGGTGGCTCAGTTGGTTGAGCGACTGCCTTCGGCTCAGGTCATGATCCTGGAGACCCGGGATCGAGCCCCACATCGAGCCCCACATCGGGCTCCCTGCTCGGCGGGAAGCCTGCTTCTCCCTCTCTCACTCCCCCTGCTTGTGTTTCCTCTCTGGCTGTGTTTCTCTCTGTCAAATAAGTAAATAAGATTTTTTTTTTTTAAAGTCCCTCCAAAGAACTACACTGATGCATTGCTTCAAAACACAAAACAGACCCCGAAGATCTCAAATGGAAAATGACTGTCCCTGCTGGGTCCTCAGTGGGGTTCCTTGGCCTCAGCCACTCCTAAGTCTGGGGTTCTCCAACTGGTGGGCACTGGGATTGGTTGGGGGTCTGTTGAAACACAGATCACTGTGCCCCAACCCCCAAGTTTCTGACACAGGAGATCTGCCCCGGGGCCCAGGAATCCACATTTTTAGGAAGCTCCAGACCCATTGAGAACCCGACTCTCTGGGACTTGGTAACCATGGACTGAGGGGCTCCATGTGGTGATGGCTTAGCTCCATCATACGAAGCCTTGCCTCCCTGACCGCTTCCCTTCTTAACCATCAAGTTTAGTTACGTGGACCATGGGCATCATTGTCCCCCTAACGCCTAAACACTGCTGTGCTCTGTGGGCCAGGGAGCTATAGGCGAGGTACTCTTGGAACTGAGGACACGGACATCTCATTTTCTTTGAATTAAATGAATTAAAGTTTAAATTTTAAAAATGACCTGGGCGAGGGTGGCTCAGCCTCCTGGCGTGCGGGGCCGGGCAGGAGGTCGGCCTGAACATAGAGGAAAATGTTTCTATTTGGAACAATCTGGGTATGCAAATCTAATTGTCTGATGATAGATTTCGTGAAACCTAAATGCAGATCAAGGATTTGCAATGACAATTAAGTGTCTGAATTGAGTGTGTAATGCACTTGGGATTTCGTAGACTTTTACCAAAAAAAAAGAAAAAAGGGTAAAATTCTCATGAATATTTTTCATACTGTTTCCATTTGAAAGGCTACTATTTCAGACACACTGGGTGAAATATACTGTTAAAGTTAATTTTACTTTTTTCTTTTTAAAAATGTGTCTGGAGGGCGCCTGGGTGGCTCAGTTGGTTAAGCGACTGCCTTCGGCTCAGGTCATGATCCTGGAGACCCGGGATCGAGTCCCACATCGGGCTCCCTGCTTGGTGGGAAGCCTGCTTCTCCCTCTCCCACTCCCCCTGCTTGTGTTCCCTCTCTAGCTGTGTTTCTCGCTGTCAAATAAATAAAATCTTTTAAAAAAATGTGTCTAGAAAAAAATCTTTAAAGATTTTATTTATTCACTTTAGAGATAGATGGAGAGAGAGAGAGAGAGAGAGCGCATGAGCAGGGGAGGAACGGGAGTGAGTGGGGGGAGGGACAAGCAGACTCCGCACGGAGCCCAGAGCCCCATGATGGGCTTGATCCCAGGGCCCCAAGATCCTGACCTGAGCCGAAACCAAAAGCCACATGCCTAACTGACTGAGCCACCCAGGCACCCCTAGGAAATCTTAGATTGCATACACAGCTCATATTGCATTTTCCTTGGACCTCCGTGCTCCAGACACGCGAGTTTTCAGCCTTCTCTTCCTCTGTTTTGCTCATGATTTACTTCCTAAGAAACGTGTTGAGCTGTAATTCCCATACCGTGCATTGGCCTAATTAGTGTAGAATTCTGTATTTTTTTAGACATTCACAAGGTTGTGCAACCATCACTGTCATCAACTGTAGAACACTCCCTCTCCCCAAAAAGAAACCCTATCACCATCAATAGTCAACAGCCCCCCTCGTCCCCCAGCCCCCGGCCCCCGTGAGCCCCCTTCCTGTCCACGGAGCAGCCTGGTCTGGGCATGTCCCACATGTGGACTCACACCCTGTGGGGCCTTCTGTGTCTGGTTCCCTCACTGAGCGCCGTGGGCTCGGGGTCCGTCCCGGGGCCGCGTGTGCAGATGCCTCGCTCCTGTTTGTGGTTGAGTAGTGTTTTCATGTGTTCACTTCACGGACACGGGGCGCTCACTTTAGTGTTTAGTTGCCTTTTTCTTTCTTCTTCCCTTTTCTTACAATATATTCCTTTATTTTTTTTTAAGATTTTATTTATTTGACAAGATAGAAGGCGAGCACAAGCAAGGGGAGCAGCAGGCAGAGGGAGAAGGAATCTGGATGCAGGACTCAATCCCAGGACCCTGGGATCATGACCTGAGCCCAAGGCAATCGCTTAACCAACTGAGCCACTCAGGCGCCCCAATAAATAAAATCTTAAAAAAAAAAAAAAGAAAGTTTTATGGAAAGATTGGTGATTCACCTGCAGTTGTAAGAAAGAGTGCAGAGAGATCCCATCTACATTTTGTTCACCTTTTCTCTACTGGTAACATTGTGCAAAAGTAGAATTCAGTGTCCCAGTGTCCCAACCAGGATACTGACAATAATGCAATGCATCCATTGCACGTGTGTGTGCGTGTGTGTGTATGTGTGTAAGCTCTATATGCTCCCCTAACCTACCCAGGTAGCTTCACGTAGCCACAGCCAAGATATAAGACATTCAGGACACCACGATCTCTCCCTGAATACCCTTTTATATTCACGGGGCCTCCCTCCTGGCTCTCAGGCCAACCTCTCCCATCAGGAAGCTTTCTAAAAAAAATGCTCACTCTCTGAAGAATCCCTAATTTCTGCTCCCCTACCTGTTGGGCTGGGGCTCCGAAATCTGCACGTTTACAAAAAAGACCCTAGGGCTGGGAACAGGAGCCTGGACCATCCAGTCCTGCCTGGAGCCAGCTTGATAGAAGCCATTTTAAAAAAATCGGGGGGGGGCGTGTGATGCTATGCGTCTACACCAATAATAACTAGATTCACAGAGGGAAAGGGAAGGCTCAGGTGCCTGGGCGGCTCAGTGGGTTAAGCCTCTGCCTTCAGCTCAGGTCATGATCTCAGGGTCCTGGGATCAAGGTCCACATGGGGGGGGGGTGTCTCTGCTCAGCAGGGAGCCTGCTTCCTCTCTCTGCCTGCCTCTCTGCCTACTTGTGATCTTTCTCTCTGTGAAATAAATAAATAAAAATCATTCTAAAAAATGTGTCCACTGTAATGGCTCTGGAATGGTTTCCAATGACTCTTGCCTCTGAGTGTCCAAATTAATATATTATACAGCAGTGAAACTGGTGTGAAAACAAGATAAGGGGACTAGAAGGAGCCTCGTCAGGCAGAGGGTAGAATGCAGGTTCCTGTAGATGGGGGTCAGGGAAGGATACTCAGAGGAGGTGACTTTGAACTAAAACAGGAAGTACTTGAGGGAGTAAAGTCACAATGCATTCAAGGAGAAGAGGGTTCCAGATGGACAGAGAGCCCATGCAAAGGTCCTGTGGTATCCTGTAAGGAATTAGTAGGAAGGTCTGGGCAGCTGGAGTGAACCTGGGATTAATCAGAACGGTGGTAAAGATCCTACAAGGCTTTCAAAAGCCCTCTGAAGACTTCAGCTCTGAGAGAGGGAGAACCTTGACAGGATATTGGGCAGAGAAAAGACAGGACTCCACTCAGTGTTTAAAGAATTATCTGGGGGGCGTCTAAGTGGCTCAGTTGGTTAACCGACTGCCTTTGGCTCAGGTCATGATCCCGGAGACCCAGGATCGAGTCCCACATCGGGCTCCCTTTTAGGCAGGAAGCCTGCTTCTCCCTCTCTCGCTCCCCCTGCTTGTGTTCCCTCTCTCGCTGTGTTTCTCTCTGTCAAATAAAGAAATAAAATCTTAAAAAAAGAAAAAAAAGAAAAGAAAAAAGAAAAACAAAAAGGAACGGGTCCAGGCGACCTGGGGAAATGACATCGTTTGGGACCCACGGTTTCCAACTGCAAAGAAACCATTCTACAATCCCCGGAGAGAATGATCTCTATTTTCTTGAAAAACAGCAATAAAGCCAAAGACAGGCAAAAGAATGAAAGGAAATGGTTGCAAACTATTGGAATCGCTCCTCCCTTGTTCTTTGATCATTCGCTGGCTATCTACATACTTGTGCGTGTGTGCATATGTGTGTGCACGTGTATGTGTATACACACACAAATTATGGGTATTCCTCCTCTTAACCCTGAATGTAAATTGCATTAAGTGTCCCTTTTTCCTGAAATACTTCAGCGAATTAGGTTCTGATAGCGAGGGGCGCCCTCTTGTGGTCACACTTTTTCTGCACTGAAAGAATTCTAGAAACACTTTGTTAGTCTACCTTTCGCAAATATTTTCTCCTTGTCGCTTGCCTCCTTTTTGCTTCAAAGTGGCTTTCAAAGAGCAAATATTTAAAACTTTAATGGCCCACTCAATCTTTTCTTTGTATGTATTTGTCACATTTTGCGTACTAAGAAATATTTACCTGGCCCTAGGTCACCAAGATTTTTCTCCTGGGTTTTCATTCTTTCTTTCTTTTTAATCTCCTGGGTTGTTGTTTTTTTTTTTAAAGATTTTATTTATTTATTAGACAGAGAGAAACACAGCTAGAGAGGGAACACAAGCAGGAGGAATGAGAGAGGAAGAAGTAGGCTTCCCACAGGGCAAGGAGCCGGATTTGGGGCTCGATCCCGGGTCTCCAGGATCATGACCTGAGCCAACCACTGAGCCACCCAGGCACTTCTCTCCTGGGTTTTTTTTTTTTTTTTAAGAGGTTTAGAGTTTCAGCTCCTACACTCAGGTCTACAATTGTCTCAAAACTGATTTATGTACACTGTATTATGACTAACTCACTGACTGTGAATAGACAGGCCTGCTCTTAAAAGGAAGATGTGTAAGAATTTTCAATTCACCTTAAATTGAGCCTGTTAATTTAATGCAGTTGTAACCAGCTGTCCCAGCACATCCCAGCTGTCGTGTGTAGCACATCTGAGCTTCTCCAGGTCCCTGAGAAGGCTGCCCAGAACCCCCAGGCCTGCCCCAGGCCCTCCTCAGGCACCCTGGGCTAGCCCCCTCACCCCCACCAGAAGCATCCAGCCTGGAACCTGGAAAAGTCTGGGGCAGATCCCCAGAAGGCAGAGTTGGGAGTGTGGGGAGTGTGTGGGTAGGGTAGGGGCTTCCCTGGGAATGATGGTGATGTAGGAAAGACCTTAGGGTTTGAAGCCAAAGGCCACAAAATAATTCTTGAAGGGTTTTTGGTGCAAAAATGTGGTTTTATTAAAGCACGGGGACAGGACCTGTGGGCAGAAAGAGATGCACTGGGGCCATGAGGAGTGGCCCATTATAAACGTTCAGGTAGGAAGGGGGTTAAGGATAGCGTAAGTCTCTAAGGAATTTTGGAAGCAAGGTTTCCGGGACCTCGAGGGGGCTAGCTATTGTTGGGAAAAGATTATTTATTACTGTCTAATAAAACTTTAGTCATGAGACCCTTCAGATGTATATCGGTGGGCCATATGTTTGGGGGATGATTGCCAATACATACCTTGGGGGGTTTAAAGATAAAGGAAGTTTCCAAAGGAATTTCTTTTTTTACATTTATTTATTTGACACAGAGAGAGAGAGAACACAAGCAGGGGGAGCAGAAGAGGGAGAAGGAGAAGCAGGCTCCTCACCAAGCAAGGAGCCCAATGCCAGCTCCATCGTCCTGGGATCATGATCTGAGCTGAAGGCAGCTGCTTAACCCACTGAGCCACTTGGGTGCCCCCAGAGGAATTTCTATATGTTAAGTAGACTTGCAGGATCCTGGAGCTGCGGACTAGGATTGCCTCTTGCCCTCAGCAAAGTATTAATGTTGAGGCAATTGAGTCCCTAGAGGAATATTCCTCTGTCTGTTGCAAGGACTTGCCGTCAGTGGGCTGTAGATAGTAAGGAAATTTAATAATTTTTCTTCTGCCTGATTCAAACAGCTGTGAGGGCCTGGGGGAGGGAGCAGAAGAGACAGGCACTCACAGTCCCTCCCCCATCCACACTGGGATATATTAACATGGTTACGGTTTTTGTCCCTCCCAGCTGCAATCTAAGAAGGATGAGGGCAATAAGGTTTCTGCTCATTTCTGCCAGGTACCCCAATGCAGAGAGCCGAGCCTGGGTATAAAAGACGCCTCATGACTATGTATTGGAGGAATCCACATGAATTTTTCCTGAATCCGCTGTGAAAATGTGAAGGAGGTCGCCATCCAGTGGGCCAGGAGGGGATGCCACGCCCACTAGTAAGAACAGCCCGTAGAGAAATACACAAAATATAACCCATTTATTTTTTTAAAAGATTTTATTTATTTATTTGACAGAGAGATCACAAGTAGGCAGAGAGGGAGGCAGAGAGAGAGGAGGAAGCAGGCTCCCCACCCAGCAGAGAGCCCGATGCGGGCCTCAATCCCAGGACCCTGAGATCACGACCTGAGCTGAAGGCAGAGGCTTAACCCACTGAGCCACCCAGGCGCCCTATGACTCCATTTCTGGAAGAAATGTGAGACATTCCAAGGAGAAACGTTTCAGTGATGTGAATATATCTTCACAGGAGCGTGCTGGCATGCGGATAATGTTGGGGAAATAAGCATTTATGGCCAACCCAAGGGGAAGCTCAGGGATGGCTCAGTGGCCACGCCCCCAGCCGCACCCCGGGGCCGCGTTTGGGCTCTAGCCACGCCCCAGAGGCGGGTCCATACTAAACCACGCCCACACTGTCATTCCGACCTCAGACAGGCCCAAAGGGGGCGGATCCTGGGACTGGACCCAATCGTGTTCCAGAGGGCGGGGGAACAAGCATCTCTCCGCTCGTCGAATGGAGGACGGAGCTCGCTCCGCCCATCCTTGAGGCTCCACCAATCCCGAGACCTAGGCTTGCCTCCTTTTCCGCTCCCGGCAGCCCCGGAACCGGAAGCGGAAGCGTTGGTCCGGTAGTGGGCCCGCGCGGCGGCAGCGGCCGGTCACCTGGGGCGTTCGCCTTTCGTCGTGTACGGCGGGGCTTTGTCCCGTGTGTGCTCGACAGCCGGGGCTGGATCAGGACGCGGCTCCAGCGCGGGTGGAGGCCCCCCGGACGGGGCGGGGGCGGGGGAGATGCCCCCGGGCTTCCGTGGGCTGGAGCCGAGCGGGGGCGCGGGCAGAGAGGCAGCGGCGCTTCTGGGCTGCGGGGCGGACTCAGGTCCCGTTTCCTGGGGACCCACCGAGACAGGAGAGCTGGGGGTTGTTGTGTCCGGAACCCCTTCTCGGAGCCTCCGCCCGGTGGGGGTGGCAGCCCGGTTCCCGAGTGTGCAGAGGAATCCGTTCGTCCAGGCGAGAGAGGGACGCTGCCTCCGCAACGGACAGTTTCCAGCGCGTTAGAAAGGGGGATGGCTCCAGCCGGGCCGGTTTAGCACTCGCTGCAGCGCGGCCTTGGTGGGAATGTTTCCTGGCTCGGGCGTCTCCAGTCCCTCGGATCCGGGGTACCGAGAAGTGGTGCTCGGTCCTGGCCCCAAGCCTTTATCGGTTCTCCGATGATACCCCGCGGTTTGCGGAGCCCTTCCGAGCCTCAGATCCCACATCTGTGAAATAAAAGTACAGAACGGCACCTGCGACGGGCAGGTTAACGAGTGCTGTGTCATCCTCGTATTCAAGTCTTAGACCCCTGACTTCAGGTGGCAGAATGACAAGTGGTTGTGACCCTGGGCTTTAACCAAATAAAGGGTCGGATGAGACCAGGGATTCCCGCCCTGAGGACGATTTTGTCCCCCGGTGACATTCGACAGTGTTGGATGACACCGCGGTGGCGACACCTGGATTGCAGGGGTGCAGCTCACGTGGGGTGGTTGCAAGCTGGAGTTGCCGCTCAGCACCCTCGGGTGAGCCGGCCGGCGCCCCACCTGTTCACTGTGCCGAACTTGAGATGCTGTGTGTGCGTGGAGTAGACATTGGCCAGGCACACTTTATTGCTATTAATGGTATCCTGTTATTGATAAACTTTCATGGAGAAATGGTTTTCCAGGTCCCAGTTATTTCTTAATCTCAACGAGGCATCTAGACTATTAGTACAGTTGCTTTTTCACGGAATAATTTTCAAACAAAATTACAGGGGTGTTATATATAACTTTAACAGGTACCCGTATTTGCTATAAATGTACAGATAAGCAGTACATAAAAAATAAAAAGTAGTGATATTTCGCTCTCTCCCGGGAGGGAGCCATTTCTACTTTGACATGTGCTCACCCTTCTAGTCCATGTTTGTGTAGGGCCATTTTTCCCCCTCACCTGTCTGTGTGTGTGTGTGCCCTTAAACAATACGTGGTTTTTTGTTTTGTTTTGTTTTGTTTTGTTTTAACTGCCATAATGGAATCCTATATCCATCGTCAGCTTTTTCTCTTTTCCTTCAAGGTGATTTTTCAGATTTAGTTTTTTTTTAATTTAAATGCAATTAATTAACGTATAGTGTACGACTAGTTTCAGAGGTAGATTTCAGTGATTTCATCCATCAGTTGTTTTGTTTTTTTTTATTTGGGAGAGAACAAGAGCAGAGAGAAGCAGACTCCCTGCTGAGCAGGGAGCTGGTGCTGGGATTCGGTCCTGGGACTCTAGGATGACCACCTGAGCTGAAGGCAGTCCCTTAACCAACTGAGCCACCCAAGCGCCCTCATCCATCAGTCTTATGCAATACCCAGGGCTCATTACATCACATGTCCTTAATGTCCACCAGATTTAGTGTTGATAATACATGAGGGTTTCTCAAACTCACTGCCTCCCTGGACCCCACCCACCAGATGCCAGTATAGAAATCCTACTGGTGACAACCCAAATTGTCTCCAGATGTTGCCAATGTCCCTGGAGGGCAAACTCATGTGTGCTCAAGGCCCAGCCATACACAGATGTGTGATGAGGTCCTTACCCCTGCCCTATGTACGAAATGACTTATTTAACCATTTTCTTGGTGGTGATGTTTCAGTCTGTTTTTTCAGTGTTTTACTTTTTCACATACTGCCCATCCTTATTCCAGAATCCTGTGGGCAGCTGTGGGAGGGGTCCAGGCCAGGAACTGCACAGTTTGTTCATAATTTGGGAGCTGCATGTTTACAAATGTCAATTTCTCTGGAACACTTCTGTGACTTGAGCAGCTGTGTGAGAATATTCTCGAGAACAATTGGGCAAAGTACAGTCCCCCATGGTGTCCTGTGAAAAAAAAAGGCTCCTTCCACATCAGTCCCTAGCCGCTTAGTTCGAGCTCCTGCAAAACCACCCAAACCTCCAATTACCTCTATGGATTTTCAGAGCTCTGGACAGGCGACTGGATGTTCTTTAAGCCCTAGGAGACGATTAGTGCGTACATTGTAAATTGCAGTGAAAACTGCCAGATTGTTCTTGGAGTAGCCTGCAGAGCCTGAGAAGAGCCGTTTTTACCCAACGTTGGCCAGGACTTGGAAGCACCATCACTCTGGAGTTCATGATCACCTGGAAGGGTTGACCCAGTTGTCACTGGTGTGGCTCTTCAAATTATTCACTGAAGCCCCTGTGTGTCTTTCGGAGCTGCCTGCGATGGCAACCGTTCCTGGGGTCTGGCAGAACTCACTTGTCAAGATTTCCTGCTCTGTCACTTTGATGCACACTCATTTTTTCCAGCAATTTCTCAGAATTCATTCTTGCAATTCTCAGTGTTTCCCACAAGCTGTGATTTTTATGGTGTTTCAGCAGCATGTGTTGTCCCACGTGGTAACCACATGAGGCCTTTTCAAAAAATTGCATTTTTATTTAAAGAGTTTGGTGATTTTTTAATGGCTTTCCTGAAATATAAAGTGTAAAATTCAGTGGCTTTTAGCATCCACAGAATTCCACAACTATGGCCACAATTTTAGAATATTTTCATCACTTCCAAAAGAAGCTCTGTACTCTTTAGCTATCACTACCCTGTCTCCCTGTCTCCCACCCCAGCCCTAAGCAACCCCTCATCTATTTTCTGTCTAGAGAGTTCCCTCTAGGGGGGAAGAATTTCATATGAAGAGAGTCACACAATATGTAGTCATCTGGGCCAGCCCGCCCCCACCTCCCTGCCCCCTGCACCAGCAACCTGCCTAGAACTAGATGGGGGGAAGTAGGGAGTGTGTCAGTGGCTGGGGGGGGGGCAGGATAGGGGCTTCCCTGGGAGTGATGGGACTCAAAACACCTGTGCAGGGCTTGGGGGAGGTCCGCAGAATGGACCGGGCACTCAGTCACTCCATGTTCATATTGGGATATATTATTTATTCCATATGCTATTTATTAATATGGGTTTTTTTGTTTGTTTCTCCCCACTGGAATCTAAGAAGAATGAAGGCAAGGATTTCTGTGGTCATTTACTCTATCCCGCAGTGCAGAGAAAAATCTGGGTCATAGAAGATGCTTAATGGGGCGCCTGGGTGGCTCAGTTGGTTAAGCAACTGCCTTCGGCTCAGGTCATGATCCCGGAAACCCAGGATCGAGTCCCACATCGGGCTCCCTGCTCGGCAGGAAGCCTGCTTCTCCCTCTCTCACTCCCTCTGCTTGTGTTCCCTCTCTGGCTGTGTTTCTCTCTGTCAAATAAATAAAATATATATATAAAAAAAGAAGATGCTTAATGAATACAGTTGATCCTTGAGCAACATGGGTTTGAACTGTGTAGGTCCACTTATATGCAGATTTTTAAAACAAACACAGGGAAGAAGTGCAAATGTGTTTTCCTTATGGCATTTCTTAATATTTTTTCTCTAGATAGTGTAAGAATATGCTCTATAATAAATATAGCACACTACATGTTAATCGGTGGTTTGTGTTATCAATAAGGTTTCTGGTCAACAGTGGGCGATTATTAGCTAAATTTTGGGGAAGTCAAAGTGACACAAATTTTTTAACTGTGCGGGAAGTCTGAGCCCCTAACCCCCACGTTGCTCAAGGGATAAGTGGAACATTATTATTAGAGGAACATGTTTACTCGTTTTTGCTCATGCATACACAGAACATCTTTGGAAGGTTACACAAAGCGCTGGTAACGGTGCCTTTAGGAAGGGTATTTGGATCGAGAGGGGCTTTTTATTGATAATGGATTGCCGGCAAAAAATCCATTAACTCTGAAAGGATACCTCTGTGTTGGTTTGGACAGAGTATCATATGTACTACTTATTAGGAAGAGTCAATTGCAGAAATAGTGTGCATGAAATGATTTCACTTTCATTTAAGAAAAATTAAAAGGCCGGGGGCACCTGGGTGGCTCAGTTGGTTGAGTGACTGCCTTCGGCTCAGGTCATGATGCCGGAGACCTGGGATAGGGCCCCACATAGGGCTCTCTGCTCGTTGGGAAGCGGGCTTCTCCCTCTGTCACTCCCCCTGCTTGTGTTCCCGCTCTGGCTGTGTTTCTCTCTGTCAAATAAATAAAATCTTTAAAAAAAAAAAAAAAGAGAGAGAGAAAAGAAAAATTAAAAGGCCATAGGAAAAAATTCAAAAGGCCGTTTAAAACATCCATGAGACACGTCCATAACAACGCCTGGAGGAGGAGCCAGGTCACAAGCCACGCCCACCAAGCACGTTGTGGTCACGCCCACGGGCAGTTTTGTTTACCCAGACGCTCCCTAGATGCCAGGATTGGGTCCTGAGCGCCAAGGCGTTCCTGGTAGGCGGGGACTAGAGTGTTTCCGCCCGGTGATTGGAGGACGCGGCCCGTCCAGCTCTGAGGTTCCGCGTATCCTGATCCCCGAAAGACTCACTTCTTCCGGCCCCGGAACCGGAAGCGGAAGCGCTCGTACGCGAGGTGGCGGCCGTGGCTCGTCGGTCTGGTGTCCTGCGGCCCCCGGCTCGAGCGGTGCGGCGGTACCGGCAGGGGGCGGGCGGGGCTTTCGGGGCGGCAGGACGGGTGTTTGGGCGGCGAGCCGCAGGGAGACCTCGCTGCGGAGGCCCCGGAGGCCTTCCCTCGCAGGGGCCCGGAACCCCGACGTCCCCTGCAGAGCCCCGGCCAGGGCGGGTGAGCCCCTTGCGCCTGCGGGTACCTGCCCGGACGCCGGGAGAGACGTCCTGCGGAAGAGAGGTGATTGCAGAAATCTCAGCCGTGTGCAGGCGTCTCGGAATTAGCTTCAAAACCAGAGCGGGAGGCCGAGAGGAGCAGAACCTCCGCGGGGGCGGTGAGCACCGAAGTCGGGCTGAGTCGCTGAGAGCGGGCGAGGGTCCAGGTTTTTAGGGCTTGCTCGGGGCTGGGGGCAAGTGACGGAAACCTGATTAAAGCCTTGGTCGAGACCAAGCCGAGACAGGCGGTGGTGAGCACCCGGTCAGACCCAAGCCTTGAAACGCGGAGTGATGGGCCGCCTGGCGAGGCGGGTGAGGACCAGGATTTGGAACCGGGCTGATGGGAATCAGACCGCACCACTGCCACCTGTTCGCCGTGTGGCTCTGGGCAGGCGATTTGACCTCTCTGACCGTGTTTCCACTATAGCGTGGGCTTCACAGTAACTAATCCCTGCCTCTTAGGTCGTGGCGGTGATTGAATGGGTAAGAAGCGGGAGCGCAGCCTCTCACGTTGGGGGAATCACAGCAAAGACCGACCCATCCCTCTCCCGGCTGGTGTGAGTGCGGGCTGCCGCTTTGCCAGTCGCAGCTTCCTGCCCTGTGGATGAGGTAGGGCACATACAGAGTTACTCCAGCTTCAAGAGAGCACCCAAACCTGAGCCGAAAGCCCGTGATAAGTCCTTCCTAGCACCCTCTGCGATGCCTCCTGCCATGTTGTGTGTTCTCGCTGGCTGCCAGGAGTCATAGGGTGCCGTGCTCAGCCACAGGGGTGTCCCTGGTGGTCTGTCCCTGGGGGGCAGTGACCGGGGCTGATACAGAAGGACTCCCAGCAGTTTCTGCAGGTGGCAGTCATTTTATCTGCCCTCCCTCCCGCGCGGAAGGTGCAGGGCAAATCCCAACAAATGGAAAATCCTCATTATTTTCAGTGGTGAATTTTCATTACAAAGTTTTTTGCAAATGCCTGTTTAATTCTCGAATCTTGTGTTCAGGGTATTTAAAATGCTTCCTTCCGTCTGCTGTCATTTCTTGTTTAACGTGAAGTCGTTCAGACAAAGGAAAGCTCAGAGGCTAATATAACAAGTTCCCTATACTTGCCACCCAGATTTAATAAAATGTAACTGGGGCGTTTTTCATGCATAGAAATGTGAATTATGTGTTTAAAACTCTCTGGAACCCCTTCCTTCCTCCCCAGGGGTATGTAGTGTTCATTATGCTAGTGTGTCTTCCCAGATCGTGTTACTTTTATCTCTTGTTTCCTCATCCTGGAACGGTGTGTAGAGCTTCTGAGTGGTTTTGGAGAGCTTACCTAAATGCAAATGGTATTGTCCTTTGAGTAGCTGTCCTCTTGTAAGACTGAACCAGTCATTAAAATTATATGATAAATTATCTGACAACACAGGAAAATGAATTGTTTGAAGATTTTATTTTTAAGTAATCTCTATACCCAACATGGGGCTCGAACTCATAACCCTCAGGTCAAGTTTCATATTCCACTGACTGAGCCAGCCAGGGGCCCGGAAAACGTTGTATTGTTAAATAAAAATATTAACGAAGTGGTACGTGTGTGTGTATATATATGTATTTTAGAGAGAGTGTTTCCAAATGCAAGTGGGTGGGGAGAGGGGTAGAAGGAGAGAGGGAATCCCAAGCTGACGCCACGCTCAGCTCAGAGCCGGACACGGGGCACAGTCTCACCACCCTGAGATCCTGACCTGAGCCGCAATCAAGAGTTGGACGGGCTGAGACGGGCATCTGGGAATGAGGAAGTGGGCCCTCACCAGACAGGGGTCCACCAGTGCCTTGGACTTCCAGCCCAGAACCACGAGACAGGTCTGTGTGTAAGCCCCCAGGCAGGTGGGAAAGACTGAGACAGGACCCATGTCTCTGATGGGGAAAGCCTGTGTGCCCGTCTCCCACCCCAGTGTCTGGACACAGCTGGATTTACGCCTCCCAGCTGGGCTGTGCCAGCTTCTCACCCGACTGGCATCGCTCATCTTGAATCAAAATCCTAGTTTCCCCTTTGCAGGGCTCAGGGGCTCAGTTGTGTCCCCCACAATTCATATATCAAAGTCCTGACCCCCAGGACCTCGGAGTGTGGCCTTATTTGGAGAAGGGGTCTTTAAAGAGTGATTAGGGTAAAATGAAGCAGTTAGTGTGGGCTTTCATCCATCTGACTGGTGTCCTTAGAAGAAAAAGAGGTTAGGGCACACCTTGACTCCCAGGCCCGGGGTGCGGAGCGCCTGCCAGCCCACGGGTGGGCTCCGGAAAGCAGCCCCGCCCACACCTTGGGCTCGAACTCCCAGCCTCGGAACCACGCAGCTGTGTGCTGTTGAAGCCGGGCCGTCCCTGGAACTGTGTTTTGGTGGCCCAGGCCGACCACTTGCAAGGGCTTATTACGAAATTTAATGAGCTCCCCTGTGCCTGGTTGCCAACCCCCTCATCGCTGCTCAGCGGCGGTGCTCCATTTTCAAGGTTAAGTGGCTTTCACATGAAACCTACTTCCCTGGGATGGGGAAGGATCTGAGGTTGAGGTCTGATTGGCGGCCGAAGGTCAGTGTTAGAGATGGCACTTCAGAAGCACACTCCCCGGAGGGGCCATGGGACCACGCGGGGGTGGGGGCATTCCGGCACCGCCTGCCCAGCCCAGCCCAGCGGTGATCCGGCTACTGATGTCCGCAAATGGGTGCTGGAGCCGGTCCCTGGGCTTGGTGTGGGCGTGTGGGCACCGTCCCATCACGTGGGGGGACATGCTTCATGATGGTGCCAGAGGCTGGCTGGACGAAGGCCCCAGCGCCCCGCCAGCTGGCCTCTGAGATACGGAGGGAGTTTTTTTGGGTGGGGGCAATCCCGGAACCCCATTCCTGAGTTCACTGGCCTCCCTGGCCAAGTCAGCAGTCAGTTCACTTGGAGCTAATCTGCCACATAGGGATGTTGTGCCCAGGGGGGCTCTGAATGTGGGCTGCCTCGAGGGCTGGGGGGGCTGGGGCTGCATAGCCCCCCTCTCCCTGCTCGCCCCCCAGCCCTGCTGTCTAGCGCCTTGTGCCTCCCCACGGGGGAACGCAGGAGATGGACGGTTGCTGGTTTCTACGGAGCTGCTAACAGGTGAGTGCAAAAGCAACTTCTCCTTCACCAAAAGGACCTTCTTTCCCCCCTACATCTTTGGGCCTCCTCCGAGGCCTGGACATAGGCAGCCGGCCAGGCTGGGCTCCACTTCCCTCCGGTCTCGGGGGTCTCACAGCGGGTGGGAGGGTGCTGCGGCCCGGACATGGAGACTCTGGCTCAGGCTTGTCCCTGCCCACTCTCTGTGCCACATGCTGGGGGGAGCCCAGGCGCCCCGGTGGTCTCCCTGGCGGGAGCATTGCCTTCAGGTCCCGGGTGTGCTCGGCCCCTGGGGGACCGGGACAGGTCTAGAGCTGCCCCCACGCCCCATCATCCGGACCAGGGTCTCCACGCCGGCACTGCCCACACCGAGGCCAGAAGCCCCCCAGGAGTGACGACCACGAGTGTTCCCTGGGGGGCAGGCTCGCCCCGTGAGAACAGCTGCTAGGATTCTCACAGGCAGGGCCTAGGGTGAGGAGCTCAGGGGCAGCAGCCCAGGATCCTGTCCTCAGGGAAGCGCAGAGCGCAGTGCCTTCCTGGGGCTCGGCCCCCTGCCGGCCGGCCGTCACCTGTGTCCATGCTAGTGTAGCCCCCGCTGCTGCTCCTAAGTCACACTTGTCAATACCTACGCCCCAGAGTCCGGGGTTTTGGCCCCAGGTTGGGGAAGGATGTGGGATTTCTTGCCATGTCCTCCAAGATCCCACATCTTCCCACAGGTTTGGGGCATTAGTGCCTCTGATGTGTGTGCCCAGATTCTCGGAGAAGAGCAGAAGACGTGGGGGAGGAACTCTATGGTGCCCAGGCAGGTGAGCGCTCTCTACTGTCTCCACTTAGGAGGACACCTGTCCTGTTGGATCAGGGCTCACCCCTCTGATCTCCCTTTGCCATCTCTCTAAAGGCCCATCTGCAAATACAGCCACGCTGGGGTCAGGACTTGGGTGAGGGAATGTCAGGGGACCCCGTCCAGTGCACACAGTGAACTTGGAAAGAAGACCCCTGCAGCGGGCGCCTGGGGGGCTCAGGGGGTTAAAGCCTCTGCCTTCAGCTCGGGTCATGATCCCGGGGTCCTGGGATGGAGGCCCGCATCGGGCTCTTTGTTCAGCAGGGAGCCTGCTTCCTCCCCTCTCTCTGCCTGCCTCTCTGCCTACTTGTGATCTCTGTGTCAAATAAATAAATAAAATCTAAAAAAAAAAAAAAGAAGACCCCTGCAGCGACACTCCTTGTGAGCTCAGCTGCATGTGGGGTGGTACACCCCGCCTTCCCCTGTGGGTCACCCCAGTTTCTTCAGGATCAGCCTCACTTGTAAAATAATCCTTTCCAAAGTGTTTACCACCTGTGCCATTTGTGGGTGACAGCAGCAGACCCCTCAGGTTTGTCCTGGGATCCCAATGAGCCTGTTCCCGAAAGGCTGGAACCCCAAGAAAAGGTCCCCCTCCTGCGAGGTGGTTGTGCCTTCAGACGAGGGCCACGTGTCTCCACCAAGGACAGAAGACGCGACCGGAAAGAAAGGGTACCTGGGCCGGGAGCCCCGGGAGCCTGGGGTGCAGGGTTTTTATGGGGGATGAAATCTCCAGGTGCCTGGGGTCCTGCTGGCATCTTGGTCCCCTGGGTGGGCACTGCGGGGCGACTCTCCCAGAGCACAGTTTTTGGAGGAGAAGCCATCAGTCTTTCCTGGTGTGGAAGTCAGTCAAGTTTCATCAACAGAGGGTGTTTTGTTTTGTTTTGTTTTTTAAGACTTTATTTATTTGACAGAGAGAAACACAGCGAGAGAGGGAACACAAGCAGGGGGAGTGAGAGAGGGAGAAGCAGGCTTCCTGCAGAGCAGGGAGCCTGATGCAGGGCTCCATCCCAGGCTCTGGGATCATGACCCCAGCTGAAGGCAGACAATGACTGAGCCACACAGGTGCTCCCACAGTTATTTTATTTTTTAAAGGTTTTATTTGTTTATTAGAGTGAGAGCAAGAGGGGGGAGAGGCAGAGGGAGAGGGAGAAGCAGACTCTCCGCTGAGCAGGGGGCCTGATTCCTCCACTCCAGGATCATGACCTGAGCCCAAGGCAGGCTCCTAACCACAGAGGCCCTTGAGCACCGCCCCCCACAGTTATTTGAGAAACAGCATTTTGCAAAGAACCAAAGTTAGAATCCTGAAAATGTTTGGAAGCCTCGGGTACCAGTTAGAGTGGACATCCATCCAATTTTTGTTGTTGTTTTGCAACCACAACTTTCTCATTTAATTTTGAGGAAAACGAGTTTGGGGGAAATAGGGGGTTTCCCCGGAAGGGCCACTGAAGTTCTACATCTCTTGTGGCTTAGTCCACATAGTTACACACCACATGGGGGGGGGGCAGCTGTTACAACGGAAGGAAGGAGGTGATGCCCGAAAGCACTCTGATGACTGAGATGCCGTTTCTTAGAGGCTTTTCTCTAGAGGAAAAAGGAAAATGTCCCGAAGACCGTTTCAACGGGAGTCAGACGGAGGGCCAGTGTATTTCCAGCAGAACCAGGAGGAACGGCCTGATTCTGAAAAGGAGCTGGAACAAAAGCCGAATGAGTCGTCAGAGATGAGAAACCGCTAGCACAGGACCACATGGGCCCTGCAGAGCACAGGCAGGCAGCGGGACTCTGAGGCCAGCACGGAACTGACCCTCCAGCTCTGGGTGGGGGAGAAGGCAGTGAGCGCAGTGGGCTCCCTGGGACCCGCACCTGTTTGCCCAGCAGGTGGGGGGAGGTGGGGTCTCTTCTGGGTCCTCACATGATCATCAAGGAACTTGACCTTGAAAATAAAACTGCCCGGTATTCTTCAGCAAAGCTGGGTTCATCTGGGAATAGCAGAGAATTATGATATGGGACACCCAAGCCACAACCAAACCATAGGCAAACCTGGGGAAGGGAAGGAGGACTGCTCTTTTATAGAGGAGAAGGGGGCGTGGTGGGGCGGGTCCAAACACAGTGTCCACGGGAGCAAACTGGGGATTCCACGTGGCTTCTCATTGGCTGGGCTGTGTCTGTCCCTCATTGGCTGGGCTGTGGCTGTCTCTCATTGGCTGGGCTGTGGCTGTCTCTCATTGGCTGGGCTGTTGCTGGGGCAGTGAAGTCCTAACTAAAGTCGTGTGAACTCCAGGGTGCTGGGCTCACTCCTGGGTCTGCTTTGAAGACCAGGGTGGGGGTGAGGGTTCCCCCTGCTGGCCTCCATTTTAATAAGGCTTGCTTTTATTAATTGTCACTCCCTTTTTATGACTGAATAGCATTCCAGTGTATGGGTGGACACATTTGTTTATGCATTAGTTGATGGCTATTTGGGTTGTTTAGACTTTTGGGTGGTTGTGAATGTATTGTTGTCAACAGGCATGAATGCTTTTTTTTTTTAAATTTATTTGACAGAGAGATAGAGCACAAGTTGGCAGAGTGGCAGGCAGAGGGAGTGTGGAAGCAGGCTCTCCACTGAGCAGGGAGCCTGATGTGGGGCTCAATCCCAGGACCCTGCGATCACGACCCAAGCTGAAAGCAGCTGCCTAACTGACTGAGCCACCCAGGCGCCCCATGAACACGTTTTTTAGTGGACATGTTTTCACTTCCCCTGGGTCTTGACTTGATAGTTTCATGGGTATGTATGTGGGAGCGGAATTATTGGGTCATGTTGTAACTCCATGTCTGACTTTCTATGCAGAAAGAAGTGTTTCCTGAAGGGTCACACCACTTATGCATTCACACCAGCCATGCACAAAGGCTCCAACTTCACCATGGCCCGGTCAGCACTCGTTATTATCAGTCTCTGATAATACCCCTCCCAGGGGCTTTGAAGTAGTGTGTTGATACAATTTTGCATTTGCCTAATGAATAAAGATGGTGAGCATCTCTTCATTTGATTATTAGCAATTTGTATGTCTTCTTAGGAGACATATCTACTAAAATCTATTGCCTATTTTTCATTTGTTTTGGTCCTTTTTTTAAAAGATTTTATTTATTTATTTGACAGAGAGAAACACAGCGAGAGAGGGAACACAAGCAGGGGGAGTGAGAGAGGGAGAAGCAGGCTGCCCGCCGAGCAGGGAGCCCGATGTGGGGCTCGATCCCGGGTCTCCGGGATCATGACCTGAGCTGAAGGCAGTCACTCAACCAACTGAGCCACCCAGGTGCCCCTGTTTTGGTCTTATTTTTAAGAACTTTTAAAGATTTATTTGAGAGAGAGAGAGGCACATGAGCTGAGGGATGGGCAGAGGGAGAGAATCTCAAGCAGATGCCCCACTGAGCTGGGACCCCCATGTGAGGCTGGATCTCTGTGGGGAGCCCAGAGTCAGGCAGCATCAACCGTAGAGTAATAGTTCCTGGACTCGCCAGCCTGGGCGTTCTCGCCCGGGGAAGGCTAGAGTTAATGGTGGAGTGAAACTCCTGGTACCCGCCTATCTGGGCCTCTGCCCTTGGGAGCTGAAGGCCAGTTAATCATGTTCTGTTATAGACATAAACATGTAGGCATGGGCTGTGCCTCCCTTTTTCTTTATTGATAGTAGTTTGGAGGGAACAAAGAGAATCATTGTCATGGGAAAGAGATATGGGGAACCGCGGGGGGATGGACGGAATTCTTCCTGTAGCTTTCCCACCATAGATGTTTCTGCATGATTGTGCACTGCTCAGTATATAAAATTGGCACTGTTTGGACACCATCCACTTTGCCCCTCCTGTCCCCATCTCTTTCCTTGTCTTTGTTTTCTTCATTTCCTTGTCCTCAGGTTCAGCTTTCATTGTTGCGCCAGCCGCGACAGATCTCAGGACCCCAAGATCGTGACCTGAGCCGAAACCAAGAGTTGGATACTCAACTGACTGAGCCAGCCAGGCGTCCCAGTTTTGGTCTTTTTATTGTTATGTGTTGTCACTTTTTTCCAAGACCTTAAATATATATATATATATATATTTTTTTTTTTTTGGTCCATTTTATTTTAGAGTGGAGGAAACTTAAAACCAAGGAGCCAGGGGTGCGTGGGTGGCTCAGTCAGCAGAGCATGAGGCCCTTGATCTCATGGTCATGAGTTTGAGCCCCACATTGGGTGCGGAATTTGCTTAGGAAAAAAAAGTCAATGAGCCAACTTCTTAGCAGGATATTTTTGGGGCGCCTGGGTGGCTCAGTTGGTTAAGCGACTGCCTTCGGCTCAGGTCATGATCCCAGAGACCCTGGATAGAGCCCCGCATCGGGCTCCCTGATCGGCGGGAAGCCTGCTTCTCCTTCTCTCACTCCCCCTGCTTGTGTTCCCTCTCTGGCTGTGTTTCTCTCTGTCAAATAAATAAATAAAATCTTTAAAAAAAAAAAAAAGAATGAGTTGGGAGGAAACGAACACAGACTCTTTCTTTCTGAGGCCAGCTGGCGAGCCTCCTGGCTTGCCGCCACGTGTTTTGTGGGGCAGCTGTTTGACTCTGCCCGCCCCCTGGGATCGGCCACAGACAGTCCGCGAGGGCGGGTCTGGCTGTGTCCCAGCACAGCTTTGACCCGAGTGGACGGCGGGTCATATTTGGCTTGCGGGCTGGCCTTTGCCCACTTCACTGTAAACCTAACTCAGAAGTCTTTTTCTGGAACATTCCCACAAGGAAACGTTTCTACAGCATTCCTTGGACTGAATTAGTTTTTGGAAGAGAAATCAGGCGTGATCCAGAAGCCAAGCCCTGGGACAGTCAAGAGCATGAGGGTTCCTGGGGGCGAACCACCTCGCACACCCAGGGCAGGGGAGCTTTGCCCCCAAGCACAGGTGGGGTTCAGGCCTGCGGTGCCCCACTAACAGCTGAGTGGGGTCCCCGCAGCCACCACTCCTCCCTTGTTGGCAGGTGCAGCAGGGTGGGAGCACAGATCTCTTGAGAGCTGGGGTCATCGCACACCCCTTGGGGTGAACGTATTCAGGGCACTGAGCCACCAGGGGGCCCTGTTCTCCACTTTTATTTTTATTTTATTTTTTATATATATTTTAAAAGACTTTATTTATTTATTTGACAGACAGAAACACAGCTAGAGAGGGGACACAAGCAGGGGGAGTGAGAGAGGGCGAAGCAGGCTTCCCGCCGAGCAGGGAGCCCAATGCAGGGCTCACTCCCTGGGACTCCGGGATCATGACCGGAGCGGAAGACAGACACCCAACAACTGAACCACCCAGGCGACCCTATTTTATTATATTTTTAAAAAGATTTTATTTATTATTATTTGAGAGAGACAGAAATAGAGCAGGAGCAGGGAGCCTGATGCGGGACTTGATCCCAGATGTGGACTTGATCCCAGGGTCCTGGGGTCATCACCTGAGCCGACGGCAGCCGCTTCCCAGACTGAGCCCTCCAGGTGCCCTGATTTCCACGTTTAATGCCCCGTCCTGCATTGACCCCACTCTCCCTGTGCTGAGGGCACGAGGGTGACCCATCGTGCAGAGTCACTCGTCCAAAGGAGTACACAGGCATCACGAGACACCGTCTGTTTTCGTCGACTTCCTCTCACTCATTGGTGAGTGAGGGACCCCCACCCCAAGGCCACACAACCTTGTGTGTATGTGTTGGGACAACCAACACCCGGCACCCAACACTGGGCGATACGAGACCCAAAGTCATTTATTCGTCTCACAGACTCACAGCTGGGGGGAGCAAGACCCTAGAGGCCCCTCAGGTCACACAGGAGACGCGCTCGGGGACAGAGTGACCACAGGGGCTGCGGGAGGTGGGCTTCGACGTGGCACGACGGGGGCGGTGGCCCCCGTTCCCGGAAGGATGAGCTTGGCTCTCCATCTGGATGATTCTGAGGCTGCAAGGGGAGAGGCAGGAGCTGTGACCCGCCCCTGGGGAGGGGACTTCCTGGCGGGAGCAGAGCTGGGGCCTGGGCCCCTGTTTGTGGCTGAGTTCCGGAGGGCGGTGGCCGCTCTGCGCACATTCCTTCATTCATCTCCTCCTCGTGAACCGCGCTGCAATGAACACAGACGTACAAGCATCTGTTGGAGCCCCGTCTCCAGCGCCCGTGGGTGCACCCCTACCCCGGAATCGCTGGGTCCCAGGGGCGTTTTCGGCCCAGCTGCTGGAGGAACCGCCACACGTCTCCGCAGCCCCTGCGCCCTTTCTGTTCGCGCTGAACCTGGGCAACCACGCGTTTCTCCACATTCTCACGATGTGTGCTCGTGGCCTTTGATTTTCTGTATTGTGATGCTTCCGCATGAGGGGCCCCGGGTCACCGCCCGGCCCGGGACACTGGGAACAGCCTGTCCACAGCACACCTTTTATATGGAAACCAGCCCACCCAGGGCCCGCCCCCACCCCTCCTCCCCTATGGGGCTTTCACCCTCCAGGGAGCGCCCCGGCCTCCTCCACCCCAGGCTGGCTGCACTCACCCCAGCCCCTCCCCAGCCTGCACCCCTGCCTCGCCTCTTTCTTCCCAACGACGGAACCACGATAAACACGCTTGCCCACACTATCCCCCTTTCTCCCTGTCCTCCCGCGGCCGCCGGCGCTCCCCCGGAGTGGCGGTGTGGGGTCGGGAGCCGCGAGTGACAGATGATGTGCTCACGGACGGTGAGCACATTAGGGTGGTGATGGATTCTCAGGTCATACGCTGCTGAATCGTAGGTCTCACACCTGACAGTGGCACCACGTTCCGTGTTAACAGAGAAGCAGACTTCCCGCTGAGCAGGGAGCCCCATGCAGGGCTCGATCCCAGGACCCTAAGATCACCACCAGAGCCGAAGGCAGATGCTCAACTAACTGGGCCACTCAGGCGCCCCTAATCTCTTCTTATAGAGACACCAGTCAAAAATAATAATAATAATAAATAAAGACACCAGTCAAATGGGTATAGGGCCCACCCCATGACCTCATTGTGCCTTAATTACCATCACCAAGTATTGTCCCATTTTAAGGTCCTGCAGGTCAGGACTTCCACAGATAAGTAGAAGGTGGGACACAATTCATTCCCATAACACTATACTAATGCTAAGATTTATAGAACTGCATAACCCCAAAATAAAAGTGTAATATTTACAGAATAAGAAGCCATACAACATTTGGCTTGTGTTGGATCTTGGTTAGGTTGTCTAAAGCACACGTTTAATTAAAGCAAATTTAATTAAAGTAAATATAGATTTAGACTAGATATAAAGAAATGATCATTTTCTTAATGGTGATGATGAAGTGTTGTCTATGTACATTCTTTTTTTTAGAGTTTTTTTGTTTTTGTTGTTTAGGATTTTATTTATTTGAGAGAAAGATAGAGCCAGAGAGCACAAGGGGGGGTTGGCCGAGGGGGAGGGAGAAGCAGGGAGCCTGACTCAGGACTCAATCCCAGGACCCTGATCACGACCTGAGCTGAAGACAGACGCTTAACCAACTGAGCCACCCAGGTGCCCCCATCTCCCAGTTTAGATTTCACATTTACTTTGGAAAGGGTTCTCAAGCTTTTTTACAGCGGGTTCCTTGGCATTTACTTTGTTTATAGAAGTAAGGCCAGATCACATCCAGAGGAAGACTTCATTCTCCCTTTTGAAAATAAGGAAACAGGGGCGCCTGGGGGGCTCAGTTGGTTGGGCAACTGCCTTCGGCTCAGGTCATGATCCCGGAGACCCTGGATCCAGCCCCGCATCGGGCTCCCTGCTCGGCGGGAAGCCTGCCTCTCCCTCTCTCTCTCACTCCCCCTGCTTGTGTTCCCTCTCTGGCTGTGTTTCCCTCTGTCAAATAAATAAAAATCTTAAAAAATAAAAAAAAAAATAAGGAAACAGATCCCCTCCGTTTTTTTTTCCTTTGGTTTTTTTTAGCAGTCTCTTTAGAGAACTTGTGCTTATAAACCCTTTCTCTGTCCTTTGAAATGTAAGTAAACCTCTATAAAATCCACCAGGAGTCTCTGCCAGGGGGCTATCACTTTAAAATCCAATCATCAAGGTGGGGGGGTGTCCTCCAGTTTCTGGGGAGTGTGGGAGCCTAACTCAGTTGGAAAACTACTTGTCCTACAGATAAGTTTTTTCTCTTTGCATAAAGCTGATTAACTAACACAGAGGGTCCCCCAGTTCCCAGGGCGGCTCGAGGAGGCAGGATTGTAGGTTTCTGTCCCATGAAGAGCCGTGGCGGCTCAGGGGGAGCCCTCGTACATCATGACTCGCCTCTGCGTGGCTGCAAGTGGGAGAGATTGCTTTCTGTCTTCGCATCTCGCAGAGGACTGACTGCCTGGGACGCAGGTCCCATTCTGGGGTAGTGCTGATTCAGAAAGAAAGCTTTTTTCTTTCTCTCCTAGCTTTGGGAGGGGTTTTCCCGGTTGGCAGGAGGTCTTGTATTCATGTATTTCCCCAACAGAGAGTAATATTTGAGTAGCCAGACTTTGGAAATAAGCCCAGCATATATTTAGAGAGAATTGGTTTATTAATTTCTATCAGTTTACACTCCTTTAGGAAGATCAAGAAAGTCAC
This sequence comes from Spilogale gracilis, assembly GCA_004023965.1. Taxonomy (NCBI): domain Eukaryota; kingdom Metazoa; phylum Chordata; class Mammalia; order Carnivora; family Mephitidae; genus Spilogale; species Spilogale gracilis. The sequence continues at coordinate 69,326 of PITA01010542.1, forward strand.
CAATTGAGATGAGAAGCTGTAGGATTTATTTTTAATTGAACCAAAAAAGCAAAATGTATTGCAATGTGTGCATGGTGTTACTTTTTTATAACAAAGAAAACAGGGTGCCTGGGGGGCTCAGTGGGTTAAAGCCTCTGCCTTCGGCTCAGGTCATGATCTGATTGGGCTCTCTACTCGGCAGGGAGCCTGTTTCCTCCTCTCTCTCTGCCTGCCTCTCTGCCTGCCTTTGATCTCTCTCTCTGTCAAATAAATAAATAAAATCTTAAAAAAAAGAAAAGAAAACAAAATGGGTAGATGGATTGTTACTTTTTTTTTTTTTAAGATTTTATTTATTTGACAGAGAGAAACACAGCCAGAAAGGGAACACAAGCAGGGGGAGTGAGAGAGGGAGAAGCAGGCCTCCCGCCGAGCAGGGAGCCTGATGTGGGACTCGATCCCGGGTCGCCGGGATCATGACCTGAGCCGAAGGCAGTTGCTCAACCAACTGAGCCACCCAGGCGTCCCGAATTGTTACTTTTTACATAAACACTGACTAGATGTACAAGAAGCCCACCTGCTGAAGGATAAGTTCCCAACAGGTCTTAGGTTTCTAAATCTCAGGCTGATTTTTTTTTTTTTCTATGTGACACTCATTACTAAGATGCACACAAAAAATGTTTAAATAGTTTATAATTCAAATGTGATTTATTTTTAATTGGAAGTCCCTTTGTTCCTCTTGTGGAGCGCCTGGGTGGCTTAGCTGTTGAGCGTCTGCCTTCAGCTGAGGTCATGATCCTGGGGTCCCAGGATCGAGCCTTGCATCAGGCTCCCTGCCCGGTGGGAGGCCTGCTTCTCCCTCTCTCACTCCCCCAGCTTGCGTTCCCACTCTGGCTGTGTTTCTCTCTGTCAAGCAAGTAAATAAATCTTTAAAAAAAAAAAAGCCTTCTATTATATAGCTCCTTGGATCTCCTTTCCACCTGCTAAGATGGGATGTTGCCTGATTCATGAATCATTAAATAAAGCCAATTACATATTCAAATGTACTCAGGTGAGTTTTGTTTTTAATGCCCTGAACACTCATTTTTAAGAAAGTAAATAACAGCTTTTTGCAAAACAGAAAACGAATTTTTATAATTATGTTTGTAGGTAAAATGGAAAATGCCTTCTCTACCCAAAACTGGGGGATTTTTTTTTTGAGTTTGTATCTTCTCTATCCAAAACTGGGGGATTGTTTTTGAAATGAGTTGTCATATTAAATGCTGCCCTGATATATTAAGAGTTGCCGGTCCAACATAAATTATTTCAGCTTTTATTGCTTTTAAATCTGTTAACATAGGAATTCAATTGCCTTCAAGATATCACAGCCTTTTATATTGCAAAATTCTCTAGAGATACACTCAGAAATGAACCCAAAACATTTCCTCGTAGGGTGTGAAGATTTAAAATGAAAAAGGCATCCCTAAAAGAGTCGCTCAAAAAAAAGTCAAAGGACACTGAGGAAGCAGGGCCCAATGTACATCTCCTGTTTCAACCTTCAGAACACCCTGAACTTCTGACTTTTGTGGGCTGCCATGGAACCAGCTCCTGGAACACATCTTCCTACTGGGGACTGAAATAGAGTTAATGTAATGCCTGTTAGCCCAAGAGCCAACCGCGTATTAGATAATCAGTGTGAACTCTGCCAGCACCAATCATAATTCTTTCAAAACAACTTATGTAACCTTGTACTTTTTCGCCTTTATAAGCCTGCACTCCTTGCTAGCGATTTGGAGCACACTTTGGATTTTGACTCTGTGTCTGCCGGACTGCAATGCCTGAGAACCCCCAAAATGCTTATAGTTGCATTATAGTCTTGTGGTCTTGACTGTAAAGGGGAAAATGCACATCTGAGAATTCTGGGGTCCTGGGCCAGGCTGGAGAGTTGGGGTCCCACGTCCCCGGGGTTGGGGGAGGAGGGATCGGTTTGCTGACCTCAAGTCCCAGAGGTGGGGGCGGGGAGAGGGCTCAGGCCTCTCGCTGTG
>PITA01010543.1:0-71294 GCA_004023965.1 Spilogale gracilis
TCATTAAGTAGCCTGAACAAAGAAAAGGTCTCTGGAGAAACTTGCTGTGGGGGCCCTGGGTGGCTCCGTTGGTTAAACCACTGCCTTGGGGCACCTGGGTGGCTCAGTTAGTTAAGCGACTACCTTCAGCTCAGGTCATGATCCCAGAGACCCGGGATCGAGTCCCACATCGGGCTCCCTGCTCTGTGGGAAGCCTGCTTCTCCCTCTCTCACTCCCGCTGCTTGTGTTCCCTCTCTGGCTGTGTTTCTCTCTGTCAAATAAATAAAATCTTAAAAAACAAAACAAAACAAAACAACAACAACAAAAAACCACTGCCTTCAGCTCAGGTCATCATCCCAGAGCCCCAGGATCAAGTCCCACATTGGGCTCCTTGCTCAGCAGGGAGTCTGCTTCTCCCTCTCACCCTTCCCCCTCTCATTCTCTCTCTCTTTCTCAAATAAATAAATCCTTCAAAAAAAAAGAAACTTACTATGAAACATCAACATTGTTTGCTTACTTTTCAAACTCCTATCTTAGTCAGTTTTGTGTAGCCACTACAGTTTCTTACATGAGACATGTAAGCACACTAATTTAATAAATGCATGTTGTGGGGAACTGCTGCTAATTTCTTACTGAATTAAGGCAGAACCCCGATTCCTGAGCACACTGTGCCCAAGGTGCCCCCTCATAGCTTTTCTGAGACACCTTCTGGGAGTTTTCTGATTGACCCATCATTCCCTAGGGGCATGATCGACCTTGGTTATCTAGAAGATCTGGCTTTGCCCTGGGACCATCCTTGGATGCCCCTTCCTCCCCACATCATAATTTGGTGGCCGAAATATTGGCATTTCTTGGGTATGTCATTGAATTGGAGGCAGAATAAGGTAGATGGTTTATAAACAAGACAGTCTTGTATCTTTGTAGTAGTCAGAAGTGTCCTTGGGGCTTCTGTACTCACTCGGATGTAGAAATTAAACTCCATCAGTGGCTAAAAACAAACAACACACACACACACACACACACACACACACACACACACACACAAAACAAGAAAAAGAACCAAAACCAAACCAAAAGAAAAACAAACAAACAAAAAACTCCATCATGGCTATGTAGTCAACAAATGGTAAATGAGGACACTTAAATGAACTGCAAGGACATGACACATAATTAACCAAAAAGCAACTATGGGGCACATAGATGATTCATTAGCAAGAATACTGGCTGGTTAATTTGTTTTCCTCTGAGTAGTCCCAATGCCAAGGCTATACAAATTTATGGATCATACCACAATGTTCAGTGGATAAATGACACTTAAAATAGAAAATGAAGGTGGGGGAAAAAAAAACAACAACCAAAGAAAAGGGTTACAATAGGGTAATAATGAGCCCATATTGGGTCTCGAAAATATGTCTTTATTTTTAATGCAGGAGATAGTAACTCAAGACTGAAGAGACTTGAGGGAGGGACAAGAGGGTCTCATGCCTGAGGATAGAGTTGATGAAAGGTTGTAGCCTTTAATATCTGATGATGAAAAGAGATCTCCTTTCTTTGGGGTGAGTCCCTGACTTCAGTTTTACATTTGTGAAGCAATTAGAAGGACTCCTCTTAGCTTTGCTTGGTCTCCTCCGTTAGAAGAATGCCTCTGATATGTAATATTTGTTTGAAAACCCAAAGAAGCTTGTTTCCTTTTGAGGTTTGCCTTACTTTTTATGTTCTGAAGTTCATTTTGGACCTCAGATTTTGCTCCAAGCAATAAAACTGGTTGGATTGTACGAACATAATGGAGCCGTAATTTTAGCCAACTGTTGGGGGTGGGGAGATGGTTAAGGTGTGTAGTGGTTTCTGTGGTTTCTCTGTGGAGTAGAATTCCCTGCAAAGCTTTTCCATGTGGTGTTTTAATAGCTGTCTTAAAACTCTCTGATGTATGGAGCAAAACCGAATTAGGCTCATGTGCTAGATTGGTGGGATGGGCCAAGGCCTCTGAAAAACGAAAGAAAAACAATCAAACAGCCAAGCTCTGAAGCTAAACCTTCCAAAGAGGATCCACAGGATATATCCAAATTCAAAATTAAAGAAGCAATCACCACTTTTAACCCATTTTTGCAGAACTTTCTAAGGGAAATAGCATTTCCCTTGCATACATAAATATTTTACTTTTGCACAGTACTTTACAATGTACAAAATGATCCTAGATATATTTGTTTATTAGAGCCCTGCAAAAACCTTTGGAAGGTTATATTATTAGAACCATTTTTACAACAAAGAAACTGAGTCACAGAGGTGTGCCCAAGGTCATTTGTTTAAGAAACCGCCAGATAGTATGTGCATGCACCGGAAAGTGTTTCTGGACTACTGGGTTCTCATCAGTGAGTAGAAGACATTACCGTGCTGTCTGTCTCAAGGGAATATGCTCTTTCTTTAATTCAGATGCTCAGTGATTCAGAGGCGTAGTTCCTTCCAAAGTGCTGCGTGTACCTGATAAAATGCCACATACTTAGTTGTCATTCCCATATTAAACGTGTGTAAAAATTCTCTTTAGTGTGTGGTTTTGGCTGCTAAGTTCAAGAGACATTTATTGAATGCTACTATATGCCAGGCCCATAGGCAAAGTAGGAAGTTGTCTAGGTGTGTGATGCTAGGGAAGCCTTTTCCGCTGGCTACCCTGCTAGCAGCATATCCCTTTGAGTCAGTCCGGGAGTTGTTATGCAGACAGCGCAGAGAGGAAAAAAATAATTTAAGACACTCCCAGTCACTTATGCTGCAGGGTATGTTCATTTGTCTAGTTAACAAATCAAGTAGTAAGACCCTGAGCTGAATAGGAGGTGATGTGGATGAATTGTAGTCTACCCAAGAAAAGGAGAGGCTGAATTCTAGAGAGTCCTATAAGGGGCCCAGGGAAGCCAGAATTACAGCAACAGGCCAGGGAGCCTGTCTGATCTGGAGAAAGAGGCGCCCACACACTCTGGACCCAAAAGAAACTTTACTCGCTTTGCTTTTGTTTTTAAGAACAAGCCCTGCCTGGTACCTGTGTTTTAGGTCTGCATCCATAAAATTAATCAGGTTAACATTTGCAAGTCACATACCAAGCATGTGATCTGTGTTCTTATTTTTTTTTAAGCCAGTGAGCCAACTTTCGTCTCTAATAAGAATTAGCGCAGCCCAGCTGCCCTCCCCTCGCCCTCTGTCGGCCGCCTCGGAGCTCTCTCCTTGGGCAGCTCCACACTTTCCCTGGGACTCCAGCCCATGTCGCTTTCACCGCTGGAGATCGGTCAGTGTCTCTGCCTGCCTCTACCAAGCACAAAGCCACTTAGAGCTCCCTTCTGCCACACTCCCACATTTTCTCCCCATAGCTCTGGAAAGTATATACCTTTAGAATCTTAAACATAGCATGTTCATGATTTTGCCCTCTCTTTCAAGCACCTAAAGATTTTAGAAATATATCAGTTAATGAGTTTATCATTATCAAAGAGCAGGTTATTCTACAGATTGACTGTCATTCAAATGAAGACTTTCTTTTTCACGATACAACTATTGATATTCTGTTTGACTTTTTTCCCCTTGATTCATTCATCAGTTCTCCACACTTGGAACAACATGTATGGAGTAACCGTTTTTGTTTTTACAAGTACCAAGAGCAGAACCCTGCCCCCCCCCCACAGTCCCATGAGGCAGGTACTGTCATTATTCCCACGTATGCATGAGGCACAGAGAAGCTAAGTAACTTGCCCAAGGACACACAGATGGTTGAAATTTGAATCCAGGAAGTCTGCCTCCTGGGCCCAGGCTCTTCATCTTTATGCCACAAAGACCTTCTCCAGGGGGTCATGGAAGTGTGAGGGAGTCTCACCATTCTATGGGTGAGGGGTGCTCGGGGACGCCCCCACCCTGCCCAGGGCAGTGGTCCCAGTGACTCAGATTACCTAAGAGGGGGGGAAAGTAGTCCCGAGATGCTCAGGAGGAAAGGAGAGCCTCAGAGTAGGTTGGCCCTGCTCTTCCTGTAGTGACCTCTCTGTCCGTGTCACCTGCTTTACATTTCCATTTCGAAGGCTAGTGAGGCTCCGTCCCACCCTAAGCAACATCTGTTGGCAGACGGTATCACTCCACACAGCATCCACTGCAGAGCGTGTATTGGGGTGGGGAATATGGCAGGGGGGGAGATTCTTCCCTGCCCCTGAGATTGTCCCAGAGACAGTCTTCACCGTTTCAATCAAAATCATTTCTAAGTCGGGCTTAGACACACAGGCCTTCCTGGGAAGGGGGCGTGATGTGCTGCTAAACGTCTTAACAACCTGTTCTCCAGGGCAAAGCTCAACTTCATGGCACTGGGCATTGCTGTCGTTTCATACTTCTGTCATGGTGGATCTCATGGTGTCAAGGCAACCTCCCTGGACAGAGTCAGGCAGAGTGGGGTGATCAGATGCAGCACACTCCTGATGGAGGGCTTGGCTGGGGTGGGTGGGGCAGTGATGTTACTCTAGGAGGCAAGTGTCAAAGGTCAGGTGAAAACTGCACACCTGGCAGATTCTGGATCTAGACCCCTGATACCATGTGAAGCTTCTGTCTTTCCTCTCTCCACCTCACCCTGATATGCTCTCACCATAAAGTCCGACTCATAAGCATTTCAGAGGCACCTTGAAGGAGAAAGGAGTCATAGAGCTTGCAGCCTGTAGGTGGCTAGGTGGAGGGGAACAAGGAGCATACCATCGAGGTCCCTCTCATTGGGTGAAGGGAGACAGTAGGAAAGAAAAAGAAGGAGGAATGGTTTCAAAGCCAGTACATGTTTATGTGTGAGTCGTGGGCTTTCCCCTTCCCCTCTTATCTGGAAGAGCTTCCTTCTTTTCCTACCATCTGGCTGCTTCTCTAAGTCACTCCCACGAAACCTATTTTGGCAGAGGAATGGCTGTAGGGCCTAACTCCTCATACTCTCATTGCTGATGCCTGGCAAAAATCATGTTGGATCAGAGACCCCAAAAGATCTCAGGGCTGTGGGCTCTGTATGAGCTGCATGACCTTCTGTCCCTTTATGATTCCCAGGGTCAAAATCCTCAGCACATCCCCTGTTGCTTTAAAGTACTGATCAACAGTTATTTATAGAGAGAGCCCTGCTTGATTTCCCATTTCTCTGCTGGGTACCATGATGTACAAAAGTGATAGAATGGAATTTCTGACCTAAAGAGTTCATAATCTAGTTGAGAAAATGTGCCAGCCACATGAATTAATTCTTAAATAAGGAGCAGTTCTAATAGTATGATGACAATGTGTCAAGCTATAGTATTTATAATAAATTGTGCGGAATCTATAACTAAAGAAGAATCTGTAATAAAAATTTATTTAGGGTGCGCTTGGGTGCCTCAGTGGCTGGACGTCTGCCTTCGGCTCAGGTCATGATCCTGGAGTCCTGGGATCGAGCCCTGCATTGGGCTGCCTGCTCGGCGGGAAGTCTGCTTCTCCCTCTCTCACTCCCCCTGCTGTGTTCCCTCTCTAGCTGTGTTTCTCTCTGTCAAATAAATAGAATCTTTAAAAAAATGTTGTTTAGTAAAGACAGTCTAAGGAGTTAGATCACCGCACATCCTGGGCGGTTGTGTTGTTCCTGTTTATTAGATAAACCATTTGTAACGTCGACTCCCAACTTATTTTATAGTTAGAACCCCTATTTAACAAATGTGATCATAGCATCCAGTTCTATGTAATAAAAATATTTCTTCTGCTGGCCAACAGCCCACACTAACACTCTGGCTGATGGAGACCCGAGACCCCTTTTGAAGGGAAAACCTGCTATGAGACACACAGTCCCAAATCCCTCTCCGTTTGGCAGTAAATCGACTCGACAAGAAGGTCATCCTTGCAGCAGAGCATCGACATGAAGCATAGGTTTACATGTAGGGAGAGTTGTTAAATAACTCTGCACAGAATTTGACTTTTTTAACTTTGAGGTGATTTGACGTGGGGCTTGTATACACCTTCTCCGAATAAAAGTTGTGACCACTGTTGGTTCATCGAGCTTGAGGACAGCAGACCTCCCCCATCCTCCCCCACAAGCCAGCAAAGGCAGCAGAAGACTGCAAGTGTGTCCCGCCCTTCCCCTGAGGCCTTGTGCTAATAGAAGGAAGCAGTCACCTTCCCATTGTCCAAAAGGTACTTTTCACTTGTCTTAAAGGGTTTTTGTAATTAGGATACAGAAGTACCCAAGTGTAATCTGGAGAGTTTGCAATATATGAAGGAAAAGAGTCCTAAACCTCCCCTGTGTCTCTGGGACAGTAGGCGTGTGGGAGACAGCCAGGGTCTCTGCATTTACATGACTACTTTCTTGCTTTGGAAGACTGGCATGTCTGTGTTTGGGTTAAGACGCCCTCCTGCCAAGCTTTAATTAGGTGAGGCTGGTAAAGTAAATAAAAGGTAATGGATTGTGTCCATACATGACTTCATTCCACCCTTTGAATGACTTTATCAATAACTGCTAGAAAGCAAGATTCAGAAAAAACTGTCCAGCATGCGTATTTAGCCCGCGAAGAGCCAACATCATTTCCTAAGGCTTTCGAGGTGTGCCCCCACCATCGGATGCATCCAGTATATTTTTTCTAAAATGATTAATGTTTTCTTTGTCAAGGCCTATGCTAGGAGTTAGCCCAAATTTCCTGAGCTGTGTGAAACTCACCCACAGGCTAGCACCTCGGGACTCAAGCATGATGAATCAGATGTATATGTTTGCATATTCATTTCTCAGCCATGGTCCACATTCGCTTTCTCTGGCTGTCCTATGAACCCAAATTTAAGGACTGTGTTACCGCATGTCAGGGTGGGAGATATGGTGGAGAGGTGTTCTTAGTATCTTTGTACCAAATCTTATTTTGTCCCAGTTTTTCCAAAACAATTTCTTATTTTTAAAACTGATGCCAGTTAATGGAAATTCGGAATCTACAGTTATCCTGGAGTAGTAAGAGAAAGATTCAGAAATTATATTTGCCTGCCGAGCATTGTTCCTTTAAGGATCCTTCCTAATTAGACCCCAGGGCAATGACTTAACTCTTCAAGAGTTGAATACTCTGCGTTTGCTGACCTCTCGCGCCCCCTAGTGCAGCATGCTAGGGAGTGCATCTTGCCCTGCAGATGTTCCCGACCTGCATTACTGTTTGATCAATCCCTTTCACGCTTACCTGGCTTCTGGCAACGTGAGCTGACACTAATCCCTGGCTCAGAAGAAGTCCTTCATGGGTCCTGTTTTGCCACGTAGATCCTATTCCAGGAGCAGGAGTTTGGGGAGGTAGTGAATACAGATGGGGAATGGGGTCTCGGCTTGACTCCACTCTCCAGACCCCATTAAATGGCGAAATCGGGCCCAGAACTTTCAGCATAAGACCATGAATCAGAGGAACAGATCTTGCGTGAAGGCGCATCCAGACCAAAGTAACAAGAACACTCGTTTTGGAGAGACAAGCTTAAGAAATTTCCTTAACATCTTTGAGCTTTTGTAAGATTATGGTTGATTAAAAAAAAAAAAAAAACAAAGAACACCTCAAGATATCTTAAGGATTTACTACAATATCTATTTTGAAGCTTTTTTACATTCTAACAGATGATGCAGATCTTCATCTATTATGTTTACTATGAATGAAATAGCCATTAGCTGTAATGTAGGGATTGTGGAAAGACGTGGTGACCCAAAAGACTTGCTCTCAAAACTCTTCTAAAATGATCACAAAATTGTAAGCCACATATGTGGCCTCCATGAGGTTCTACGAAGATGACCTTGAACAAGTTGTTTGACTTCGTTGGGCCTCTGCTGTTCCATCTATAAAGTATTAGCGCACCTATTTAAAGAGATTACTCAGGGATTCAGTGAGGTAACATATGCCTGGCACATGGCAGATCTCAATAATTGTTAGTTCCTTCCTCCTCCTCCCTTATTTTTCCTGGTCTGAAATAGTCAACACCTGCCTTCGACACCAGATACAAATGGTTGGTGGTGGACTACAATGTCCTCTTTCTGATTTGTCCCCCCAAAAGTGGCGAGGTGGCCATTCCTTGTCACTGTAAGTCTTCAAATACTGGCAGGGACATTTGCAGTGGGGAGAGGGCGTGGTGGTGGTGGTCATTAAAACCTTCAGTGTGGGAAAGTGTAACTGATGGGACGTTTAGGGTATGTGCCCATTCAGGACCCATGTGTACTCTATGGTGAGAATATAAGAGAGTTTCTTCTTTCGATTATTTTAGTTGAGGTTTGGGCTGTGCGAGCAGACAAAAGAAAAGAAAGGCATCCAAAGTAAGAAAAGTCGGTAAACTGGAGGACAGTGGGAGAAGGAAAGTAAATGGGAACTAGGGTAATCTAGGGAGGGAAACGAAACAACAGAGACTTTGGACACAAAAACAAACTGAGGGACTTGGAGGGAGGGGGTGGAGGGATGGGAGAGCCTGGTGGTGGGTACTGGGGGCGCCTATTGCATGGAGCACTGGGTGTGGGGAGCGGGGAATGAATCTTGGAACACTGGAAAAAAAATTTAGTAACAATAAAAAATTTTTTAAAAAGTCGTTTTGTGATAGTGGAATTTTTTTTTTCCAAAAGAATGCATTATAAACATCACTTATTTTTCAGAGTCAGAATATTAAAAAAAAAAAAAACCACAATAAAACAGATGCTCAATGTTCCTATGGTGAATTAGCAAACAAACAAAAAAGGTCTTAAATGCAATGTAACAGAGGGGAATACATAGAACCACACTGCCTTCCCCCCCACACACACAGACACACTTTGTAGGTAAAATACATATTTTTATGCTTTCATGTGTGGTTTTTGTTTTGGATTGATAATTGGGCAGGTTTTGTTAGGTAGTAAGTTTCCATGGAGAGAAGTAAGAGACATTTAAATATACTGATTATTTGATGGTAAGGAGAAATCTGCACTAAGGTCTTCTCTCCTACCTATACGCTAGTTATGTTATTCCTGACCACGGACTGGACCAGAGAGAACTACAGAAAATTATGCATTCCATTACATTTGCGTAAAATGTCTTCACATCATCTTAGACATTATTTTGGAATCCACCAACAGGAAGTTTTACTCTATTTGAATCAGATCTCTAGAGGGATGTTAGGCTTTGCCCTGTCCAATGTCTTCATGCTATAAATGAGATTGTGGCCTGGAGAGGTCACATGGCTAGGGTGCCCTCCTTTCTTATTGATTTCTCTTTCCAAATGTCTTTATCATGTTTGCTTGTTCTGTTTCCCTGTAAGACTGTTAGTGTACAGAAACCCTCCACCAGGTGTACATGAATCTGACCCTCAGCACCACACAGTGGGTAATTCATTAAATTCCATTCTTAATCTCTAAGGAACTGCTTCTTCTCAAGAGAAGTTATAATAGACAGAGATGGGGATTACTGAATAATTTCTTTCAGATTATTTGATGCAACGTTTTGTGTCCAAGTGTAATTTTTTAGCCCATGTCCTGGGAAGGGAAAAGACTCATTTGTGAATTAGCAATGAGATTCTTGTGTTACACGAGGAGGAAAAGATGCATTCTAGTTCTGTGCTTTATGAAAACTTCAGGGATTACATTTTTTACCCCATATAAAGGCTCATTTGGCAACTCATTTGATATTACCTGACATTCAACAAGTATTGATCAAGTTCCTCCTATGCCTCTCACACTATTTAGAGTCTTAGAATGTACCAGAGAACAAAAACAAAGAGTAAGGTCTCTTAAGATTATATATTAATATCTATTTGTAATATATGAATGAGGCATTTCTTCCCAGTACCAAATTATTCTTGGACAGCATTCTAGTGAAGACGTATCATTGTTTAAACACTGTCTTCCTTAAAATGAAATAAAATGGTTTCTCAAGAAAATGAGGTTTGGGTCTAGTTGTATGAAATTTGGCACAACACTGCCGCCTTGTGGCTACGGGAATCAGAACCCTCCATACACTACGTGGTCCTCTCGTCTAGTAAGATGAAGTTTAAACGGAGAATTATCTTGTTTTAGTGGAACACTTTGACACAAAATTGCCTACCTAGGATTTAGAATTTAATGCCTTCCGGTGTTTTGTTTTTTTTTTTTACCAGAATGATTGGAAGGGCTCCGTCGCTTTTGTAGTTGGAAACCGGATTGAGGACGATCTTCTCATCCGAGCCCTCACCCTTGCTGTCCAGATGCCGCAGCGGAAATTGTTCAGCATCGTGTCCTGGCAAGCCATTCTCCAGCAGGTACCTGTCCCTTGCCATGCCTAGGCCCCGCGAAGACTTTTGTGTTTCAAATAATAGAAAACAATAGTACAATAAATAGAACTATCATATTCTTGGGCTGTTTGGTAAATTGGGGCGGATTATTTTAAACAAAACTTACTGAGAATAAATTTGCATTGTTTCATCAAGAGGAATTATTTTGGTCCATTATTTACGCCCTTTCATAACTCGTTCATTTAACAAAATTCGCGTGGCTGTACCAGGCTCCATGCTAGGCTCTCTGAGGAATTATTTAGTCAATAAAAGATTTAATAATAATAATAATAATAATAATAATAATAAAAGACTAAAATATTTACTGTTCCAGGGAAATCCATCACAAGAAAAATTAAGTCTACAGAGAAACCTAGCTGTCAGAGGACAGAGAGGAATGGTCACATAGAAGAAGTCTTGTCACATGGGCCATACATGATTACTAACAGCTTACCAAAGTGACTATAAATATTTTGCCTAGTTAATGAATGTCTCTTCCCTGCTAGGTTTTTCTACCCTTCAAGCCACCTAGGTATTTGAAAGTTACATATATTTAAGTATGCTTTACGTATGCCTTTCTTTTTCATTTTAGATGAATTTAATTTTCTTACAGATCAATGAATCAAATGCATTTCTTGGAACCCCATCTAAAAAGGCAAAGAAACCTCTAGGCAATAGTGCTCCCTTATATTATGAGGTAGGTGAACATCTTTATTCAAGAGATTTTTATAGTTTTTAGAAAATGAGAATTGAGTAATAATCTTATAGTCGCGTTATAATTTTTTTAAATTCATTCTTTGAAAGCGAATTCTTGCTCCTCATTGGAAGTGCCTGATAGTAGGCACTTAAAAAATCTGCCTCTCTTCCAACAAAATCCCTCTCTAGGAATAAAATTGTCCTAGATTGTCTACGCCATCACTGTATCCAATTAAAGACCATAAATCAGAAATTTTTATATACAAAAGAGTTGGGTCATACTTTTTCATGGTAATTATTGAGTGTGTGATGGCATTAATGGGAGCTGTATGATTAGTGTATTACAGAGTGTTAGTTTCACCAAAGGAACAATGTAAAAATGCACCAGAAAGGGTTTCCTGTACAAGACTGAGCCACAGCTGTTATAATTTTCCACAAGTCAGCGAGATTTGGACACATTTTCCATCCCACTTTAACCATCATGAAAATAATGACAGTTTTTAGGTTAATGGTCCATTCTGTTTCTAGCAGATGCTTAACACAAAAGTTTGGCCTGGCTGACCATTGGCTTTATGCAAGGACTTAGAACTCATGCTTGGTGCAAGGGGATGGCCTCTCAGGCTGCCTTGTTAATATCTAACTTACAGCTCACAAGAAGCTATATAAATTCAGTGATTAATTAGAATATCACTTAAAATTTGTCAGGCTCTGTTTTATGGCTCTTCAGACGGAAAGCATAAGGATTTTTGGATCTTTCTAAGACAAACTTGTTTGCACTTTATTTCAGTGATCTTATAAAGTTTTTATGTGTCTCAGGTCTTGGATGATTTCCTAATGGGCTCTTTAGTATTGCCTGAGAACTATCTGAGCAAGTTTCATTGGATTTATTTATGCTTGACAGTAGTGTGGATTTCACGGCATTAACTCTTGCTACACTGCTCTCACTATCACACTGAACTGGTTCTGGGCTTTTGGAGTCAAATAATATACCTTCTACCTTCTGTTATGATGTTCTCAATGTGCGTGTTCCAGTGGAAACATTATGTGATACCTTAAAATATTGGAATTTTTCTTCTGAAGTAGCCATAGAAATCCCTGTCCAATTCCAGGGCCTGGGACCAATTAGCCCCCCAAAGGACTCTTTCTTCTTCAAAGATGCTCAGTAAAAATCAGAGATGATAACAGGCCAGTTTTGATGTCTAATCTGGATAGACATTTTGACTTGGATGTGGGATAGCACAATGTTGCAAATCCAGAGTTCAGTTAGAAAGCCATTCCTCTCCAATATGTGCTGTGACTCTGGGTTGTGAATCCTTCCCTCGGGGGAGGTCCATTTCACATCTGGCTCTACCACATTCTTCCAGTGGAGCATTTGGACAGTAAGCCTCCCACACCCACTCACATACCCTTTCCTGAATGGTTCCAGAAGAAAAGGGAAGGCAGGATGAGCACCACGGAGACCAGACCTTGGGTATACCACACATGCATCAACATCGATTTGCTTCAGTAAAAACAGATATAGGACATAAAACAAACTCAGTCTCCTGATCAGCATCAGCCAACGATAGAAAGCACATCTGGAGAAGAGAGCACATTTCCAGTGTCAGTCCCTTCACACTTAGGACCTGTTTGGGGGCTCTGTCGCTTGGTACCTTGTCCCAAGTGAGTTGAAAAGCTGCTCGTGGTCCCTATCGAGAACCCCAAGGTGGTTGTGATTTTGAGTGGCGACCACGAGAGACGCCCGGACCCAAATGCTTCTGGGACCCATGAACTTTTTTTTAATTATTAACATATAATGTATTATTTGCTTCGGGGGTACAGGTCTGTGAATCTTACACGATTCAGTCTTACACGATTCACAGCCCTCACCATAGCACAGACCCTCCGCATGTCCATCACCCAGCCCCCCTATCCCTTGCTCCCCACCCCGCAGCAACCCTCAGTTTGTTTCCTGAGATCAAGAGTCTCTACGGTTCGTCTCTCTTTAAGACTCACGAGTCTGTTTCTTGCTTGAAGTTTCGCACGGTCTGGAGCAACCAGGACACTTGCCACCGTTAAACTCCTCAGGAACCTCTTTGCAAAGTCTTCTCTTTTCTTTCTCAGAGGATACTCTGCACTGGGGAAGAAAAGGTCATCTGAGAAATGTGTTTATGTTGCATGTGACATTCATAGAGTTCTGTGTCTTCCATTTTGGAGGGAGAACTCAAGAACCAAGAACTCTGAAGTCCATTCCCTTACATTTACTTCTATTCGTAGGCACTCTCGTTGGCCTTAAATCGGACCCTAGTCCTTCTCACTTTAAACATACTTCTAACCAGTTGAGCTTTCTGGTTTCCTTGCCTGCAGTCAATTAGGAGCAGCAAATTAAAGTGAAATGTCACCCTAGCGCAGTCCATCCATGAGTAGTAAAATAGCGTCAGAACCACAGTACATATTTCCAATAATGACTCGAAATGTCTGGGCTAGCAAAGACCACATTCCGAAGTGATTTGCTCAGGCTTTCACTTGGATGGCTTGGTGTTGTGTACACACAGCCTCATTTTGAAATTGTGTAATTTCCCCTGAAACTTTAGAGTTCATCTAGCCATAGGATTGTATATATGAGGGAGAGTCTTTATTTATAAACCACAGTTCTTTGAAAATGTGCTTAGATTTGTGCCAATGTAATTCCACAGAGACTCAGCTACAGCCCATTTGCTCATTCACCTTCTCTTTTTGGAAACCATGTTCTGCTCTAACAGGAACTACTCTAAGGACTCGTATGGGAACGGGAAGAGAATATTCTCCTTTGTGCATGGTCTCAGGGATGTTAGCTATTCCTTTATTATATTAGTAGTAGTAGTTGTAGTATTTAATAATGAGGATGAAAATGATGATGATCCCATGTACTGACCTTCCATGTGAACTAATTTCCAGCTTCTAATCCTATTTGAGGATGTGGACTTATATGAAAATGGATATACAGATATTGCCTGCATTATATAGTCACCAGTTTTTACCCAATAGTGGTATTTTACCAAATACCGAACAAATTAACAAGTACATTCTTGTTCAACACTTGGGAAGTTACACGCTATATAGACAACGGGGGTATATGAATATTAGAAAGACTCTAACCTCAAGAAGCTTAAGGATTAGTTGGGAGGGGAGGAAAAAATATAACCTAGCACGTAGTTATTGGTCAAAAAATGTTTGTTGAAAAATGAAGACACGCCTGGGTGGCTAAGTTGGTTAAGTGTCTGCCTTCAGCTCAGGTCATGATTTCAGGGTCCTGGGATAGGGCCCTGAACTGGGCTCCTCCTTGCTCAGTGGGGAGTCTGCTCCTCCCTCTTCCTCTGCCCCTCCCTCTGCTTATGCTCTCTCTGTCTTAAAAAAAAAGTGACTGACATAATACATTGAAGTCCGTGAGGGACAGATGAAATGTTATGGGCCTTCAGAGGAAGATGAGGTTACCACGAGAGTGGGGTTGTGGGTGGGACCTAGAGGACCCTGTGGGGAAGGTGGCATTGGGAGGGAGAAGAAGGGTAGCTAATTTGGATCTTTTATATGTTATTTCAGGGATGCCTGGGTGGCTCAGTCAGTTGAGCATCTGAGCCTTGATTTTGGCTCAGGTCATGATCTTCGGGTTGTGGAATCTGGCCTTGCTTTGGGCTCCATGCTGCTGAGTATGGAGACTGCTTAGGAAACTTTCTCTCCCTCCCTGTCTCCCTAGCTCGCACTCTCTCTCTCTAGTAAACAAATGAGTAAATAATTCCAATTAACCCATATCACAATTCTAAAAGGAGATGTAAATGTTGCCATTTTACATATGAAGAGATGGAGGCCTAGAGAAGGTAGGAAGTTTACTAATGAGAATATCGAAGAACTTGGGCTTAGCCATAGTTAAATCCATAGACTCGAGTTCTTCTTTGCCACAAACCCCGGACTTTTCCACCGGACTCTAGGCTGTCCACCCTTGGAGGAGTGAGTCTTGGCAGCCTTGACATTGGAATGTGGGAGAGGGCATTCCAAGAAAAGGGAACAGCTCAAGCAAAGGCATAGGTGTGGGAGATGAGCAAAGAGGTACTAAATTTATAATTGCATGGTATAAGATTGATACTCAACAAGAAAGGTAAATTCTATACATACTTTAATTACATCTTTAAAAATCCTAAAGATGAATATTGATGAGAAAATATTTCAAGCACCCAATAAAATCATGCTTTAAGATCGACTCCTGAACTTACATTTATTTGCTAAATATGCACAGCTATTTTGCTGTGTGTGTCTGTTGGGTGGCCTACAGAGAGACTCTGACTTGTTCATTTGCAGATTTATTCAGTCCTGTCCAAAAGCAAAAAAGAAAATATTAGGGATCATTCAAAGCTGATTGAAATGTTCCCCGTGAGACAGGTCTACATGTTCCATACATGCTGAGATTCTCCCACCTGTGATTAAATCTGATATGCGGTATGTGTGCATCATTAAGAGATGTAGAAATTTTGGACTTTGTGACTTTGATAAACTAGAAAGAAAAAACTACCCATTGGACAGGGGTTTGTTAATCCCTGACCCCTGAAGTCAGGGTCAACAGTCTTAAAAGTTTTAGACTCCACTCTATGCAACCAACCCAGAAATAAGCAACCATCCAGACACGGGCCATAGTTTGCCTACCTGTGATTTATTCAGAAAAGACAAATTAGGTCATCACAAAACCTCTTAAAAGCACAAAAGCTTGTTGAAAAAACAAATATCTATAAAGAATAGATGTTTGTTTGCCCTAGTTGGTGACTCACTTATTTTAAAAAATTAATCGGCTCTCTACAACAAAAAACTGAGGCAGTCTGAAAGATGATGTGATGCGGCGTGTTTTTGTGAATACAAATAATTGTGAACTTTCCTCTTTACTCCCACCAGTAAAAAAATAAGACACTATTGTTTTTAACTGACATATTTTAATTAAGATATTTCTACGGGCTCTTCTATTGGGAGGTGATTAAATATGGAAAGATTCTTCTGATGTTGGATTTGCAAGTAATGAATCAAATGCAGTTTAAAAAGACAGAGGTTGCAAATTTTATATATAAATACCTAATTAATTTCATCACGTTCTTAAGATACTTTGCTGGTACATTGGATTAGTATCCCCAGATGTAATCATTTCATTTTGTAGGTCCCTGTTCCTATGCGTGTACATATATTCTTCAGCTCTTTCCTTGCTTCCCTAGTCCACATTTCTAATATGAAATTCGTTTTTTTTAGCAGTGCCTCAAATTAATAGTCTATTCAATGGAATTGTAAGCCCTCATTTGGGGTGAGGAGGAGGGAGGCTTGTCAAAATGAAAAATGGAAAACTCATGCTTCAGAGATAGAAGCAAATAATATGTGAAAACATTTAAGAGGTTTGAAGTTATTAAAATGGCAGATCTACTGGGACCAGAAAGCAGTATGTCATGGAAGAAACGAAGGAAAAGGGAGACAGGAAGCATTCTCTGGCCTTTCCAATCCTGCGTTTTAAAACAAAACAAAAAAATTCAGGAAGTATTGGAAGGTAGCCAACCTAATGCCGTTATTTCATAGAGCTTAGGGACACACCAGGAAATTACAGGCCAGTTAGTTTAACTTCACTTGTAGGGAAAGTATTAAAAACTGCTGCAGGAGATCAAGTGAAGGGATGCTTAGAAAAGCACAGCTTGATTAAGGCAAGCCTGGCCAACGTGGTTTTCAGAAAGGGAAGGTCATGTCTTAGGAACTTGTTGAAATTCTTTGAAGCTATTATGGTCAGTACGCTCTTCAAAGAACACAGCGAGGCCCAGGATCGGCGTATCTTTTCCGTTCCACACCAGTCCTTGAGGGATGCTTGCAGAACACGGCCCACATCAGGGCCTTGGTCAAGCTCCGGGTTTCGAAACCACTATCAAAATAGCAGAAAATAACCTCTGATGGAGCATTTTTAAAGCTGGAACCAATTAATACAACCTGATATTTATAAATGTAAAATAAAGACTTGGAACAAAGTTTAGGAATCTTGAACTGTAACAAAAAAGTACTACACTGGGACTATAAAAACAATCTGGGAGTTCCCGTGCCAAAATCTGGGCTTTGGAGGCATTTCTCACCCAAAGAAGGGAAAATGAGGAAAAATGACTGTGCTAGAAATGGTCGTAGGGTAAGAAGTCATGAAGAGTGGCAACTGAATGCATTTTGTCAAGATGGGGAAAGGAGCAGTGAGATGTGTTAACAACCCCGAGCCTCTACGGTCCTGGAGAAGGCCAGAGCAGTCCCGGCAAAGAAAGTTTCGCCCAGGCGAGTCAGTGAGGGGGGTGGAAGGTCAGAGCTCCATTGCTTTAGGAATGGGCTCCTAGGGAGCAAATATGTTCGCCTCTCAGATCAGAAACCTGGAGTTCTGTTTTCAAAGAAAAGCGTCGCTCAAGCAAAGGCATTGAAAACGTCCAAATCGTGCCCCCCAGCTCTTTTCCACCCCGAGGCACAGGCAGCCGGCCAAGCCCATGTGTTTCAGGAGAAGGCAAGTTATCACCGGTGAGGAGTAGAATCGGATTCAGTCCCAAGAAACCACACGATCCAAGAGCCGGTGATGGGGGCGCGGACCGGACCTTCAGCCCATGGGAGGACTGCCGGACACGACAAGAACCTAGTCGGGAATCCCAGTGTAGGGGGAGCCGCCCCAAGAACGCAGCGAGGTTCAGCTCGTGAAGAGCGGTCATCACAGTGTGGGCCAGGGTGGATCCCGAGCTTCTCCAACATTCTACACTCCACACCTGCTGTGAAGGGCAGGACGGCAGAGGAGGAGTCAGGAAGCCTGGATCATTCTGTCCGTCTATCTTGTTAGCAGTCTATCTAAGACTGAGTAATCTGCCTTTATACAGGGGAATAGTAGTAGTGATGATTTATTGACTACTTAGTTTGTTGCAAGTCTTGTGTGTGGTACTTCATATATATCAGCTAGCCTAATCTTCTCAGCAGCATGCCAAGAGGTGCTCACAAAGGAAAAGTGGAGCCTCAGACAGGTTAAGTAGCTCAATGACTCAGAAGCCTCTCTTCCTTCTGCTTGCGTCACATAAAAATTTGAGGGTAAATAGTTGGGATTCTGCAAGTGGCTGTTGTGGTTTAACATTTCTTGACTACAAGCTACTGCTGGTAATTAGAATTAAGCCTTAAACCTTCAGAGGTTCTGTGATCTGTTTATTGCTTTTCCTACTGCGCTGGCGAAGGCAGCGGTGTGTCTGCCCAGGAGGAAGGGGCCAAACAACTTTAGTCCTATTTTTGAGCCACCTCGATGAGGGGCTTCTGCCCAACCCTTGGGATCACCTGGAACTTTTAATTCTAACAGTTGAGGTTTTATGGTTAACGTGACTTGAGTGTTTGGGAGGGGGAAGAGGGAAGGATGGGAAATAAGAGGGAAGTTAACACATGTGCGTGAGAGATGAAGGTGTGGAAAGAAAGAGACCTAAGTGAATTAGAATGAATTTCAGAGCGCCTTCTGCTAGCTTGGTGAGACATACCCTTCATGGTGAGGTACACTGATCCAGACCAGTCTGGCTAGACTCCTGCTCTAGCCATGCGACCTCAGGCAAGTTTCGTGACTCTGTCATACCTGTTTTCTCTTTGTAAAGTCAGGTGGTATCTACCTCAACAAGCTGTAGTGGTGATTCAGTGAGATAGTAAATATGAAACACTAGCATGGTCTCTGCCCTACAGTAAGTGTACATTAAAGTTTAGCTATTGTAGTTTACTCTTGTTTTGTTTTGCTTTTAAAGATTTATTTATTTATTTGACAGAGAGAGATCACAAGTAGGCAGAGAGGCAGGCAGAGAGAGAGGACGAAGCAGGCTTCCCACCCAACAGAGAACCCAATGTGGGCCTCGATCCTCATGAGAACATGACCTGAGCCGAAGGCAGAGGCTTTAACCAACTGAGCCACCCAGGCGCCCTATAGTTTACTCTTACATTTTTAATTTCTCTTCTCAGTTATAGTGAATGTTGGAGTTTTGTACTTTAGGATGCATAAAAGAACTAGAAACATCTACGAGCAAGGTATTTTGTTTTTAATTTTTTATTATAAACACACAACATGTTATTTACCATTTTCATTATTTCCAGGTGTACAGTTTAAAAGTGCTAAATATATTTGCATTGTTGCACAACCAGTCCCCACCACTTTTCCTCTTACAGAACCGAAACGTTGTATCCAGTAAACAACTGCCTATTTCCCCTTCCCTTAGATGGATGGCCGTCATTCTACTCCCCCCCCCCCCACTATGAATTGGACAGCCCTAGATACTTCAGAGAAGTGGAATCATACAGGATTTGTCTTTTTGTGACTGGCTTATTTCATGGAACATAATGTCCTCAAAGGCCATCCATATGGTAGGATATGTCAGAATTTCCTTCCTTTTCAACCTGAAGAACATTCCATGGTGTGTGTGTGTAACATTGTATTCATCCGTTCAGCCCCTAATGAACCTTTGGGTTGCTTCCGTCTCTTGGCGATTGTGAATTACACTGTTGTGAGCATTGATACACAGATTATGAACAGGTTTTTCTCTAAGTGGGATACAACTAATGAAAGATAAGTTAATTGCTAGGTTAGTGTAAAGGCACTCCGATGGTCAACGGGTATTTGGGTTATTCGATTATACTAGCTTTCATTGCCGTGATGGAAACTAGTACACATTCTTGCTCTTTGTTATGTCACATAAGGGGTAAATATGACTGGACACCCTAAGGAATAAACAACAGTAGCACCATTTCTCAAATAGTAATTATAATAAAATCCTACATTTAGATAAAAAGAAGGATTTTGTGGCCACTCTCATTATATCCTCACCTGAGCTGAGCTGATGTAAATGGGGAGGTGGAAACCCAGGGGCCTCACCAACCGCAGTTACAATGAACGTCCGTCCTCCCAACTCACAGGCCAAAGTTCTACTCTTCACCTCACAGAAAGCAAGCCTCACTCATTAATAACTTCTTGTTTATTCTTGCATTCCCCACAAGGTAATTTCAGACAGTTTATAGATACAACATTCATATTTTGTTAACATGTATTTTAACGTACACTAAAAATAAAAACGTAACACTAACTTGCAATGTTCCCAACTTCATGGCTTAAGATCAAGCCAAATTATTTTCTTAACTTGCTTTACAGTAAGTTTGGAGAAAAATATTAGCTGCATAGTACAGGTGGTAGACAGCTCTGGCTACATCAGCAAGGCATGCCCACTGACTAAGGCTTAGGAAATGCTACGTTTTCATGCATCCCACAAATATTTGAGTGTCAGCTATGTACCAAATCTATGACTGAGTTTATTCTGGTGACAAAAACAGGTATAATTCCCTGCCCTCGCAGAGTTTACATCTGAATAGGGAAGGCAGGCATTATGCAAAGATCAAACAAGCAGACAAATGTATACGTGATTAGGCACTGGGATAATTGTTTTAGAGCAGAGAATGCTTTAGACTGAGTGGATGAGCTGGATGACAAAAAGGAGCCAACTGAAGAGAATAGAGGAGACTATTCAGGCAGAGAGCATAGCAGGTGCAAAGAACAGGAGGCAGGAAAGGAAAGATGTGGGCCCGTTAGGGGAATAAGAGGCCACCGAGCCTGGAACATGGGAACCGAGGTGGAGAGGGGCAGAGGCCAGACCTACCAAGTGGGTCCTTGTTAGGAAAGAGTTTGCATGTTTGCCTCATAGGAAATGGGGAGCCATAAAACTCATTAAAGGGGGAGAGGCACAATATGACTTCTTTTTTAAAATGTTCTCCAGCTGCTAAGTAAAGACCAAATCAGGATAGAGCAGGAGGTACATGTGGGAGTGAGTGGACCAGTTAGGAGGGGCTAGGAGCATCCAGCAGGAGACAAAGAGGGCAGGCAGACTGGAGTGTATTTAATGGGAAGAGTCAGCAGAATGGTGCCAATGTGAGACATGAGGGGTCAGGAAGACGATGGCATCAGAAGAGACTCCTAAGTGGCATGAGAAACTCAGCAAAAATATCTTCTGATATTAAATTTGGGGGAAGCTTGAAAGTACAGTTTGGGATAGGGTAACTCTGATATGTATGAGACATCTAGGAAGAAGTATCGAAGAGGAGCTCGGGTATTTTAGCCTTTTTCCCTTTTGTATCCTCCCATGCCGGACTCAGTGCTGGTGCATCGTAAGCGTGGAGGAGGTGCTTGCTGTCTAAAAGACCTCACTTATACTGCAAGGCTAGTGAGGGTCCCCGGTAGAGGCCACAGGGAGCAAAGCATGGCCGCCTTCAGCAGTAGCGGCTCGGCGGCACTTCGCAGGTACTGGCCGGCTCGGTCCCTTCCACCCTCCCGTGGTGGGCTCCATGTCCCACATCGCAGTTCCCTAACTGCAGCTGATGACCCGTGGTCTACGGAGACATTTAGTTGGCTGCAGCTGTGTTCGTATGTGTGCGATCTGAGATGTAACTGTTCGTTTGCTATAAATACAAGCTTAAAAAAGTCTGCAAAACCACAGCGCAGAATCCTCTCAATCCATCCCTCTTCCTCTTGAATTTTCCTCTCTCTCAGTCTCTCACGGAACGCTGTGCTAACGGATATAGCAGATCCTCATCCTGGCCCTCTCCTTACTCAGCAGACGTTGACTGAGTTTCTGTTGCGTGCTGGGCACAAGATCAAACCGAACCCTGTCTCTGACCACAGGAGCTCTTAGTGGATAATTTTGTAAACAATATGTTTGTTTTGTGCTATTTCATTTTAATACCTTGCGGCAAGTCTGATGGACGAGTTATAGATTTAATCCCGTTACAGTTGAGTCTGCTCTTCATTGAACCCTGCGGCTGACCTCACTCATTGTTCACAGCTTCCAGCAGGAAGGGTAATGGTCCCCAGACAGGGTATGTTGGAAAGAGGGGGGCAGAAGGGCAGAACACACCAAAACAGCCGAAGATGCAACAAACATACAGAAGGCCTGTCTCCTTACAGGGAGAGAAAGTATTGCTGGAATTGAAATATGGTAACAATTTTCATGCTTCTACATGTCTTTAATACGACTTCTTTTTCCAAAAGTCTCTTTCCTCGATCTTTGGTTGCAAGGAAAGGAAGAAGAAATGCCAAACTCGAGGTGAAAGAATTGACTATTAGAAATCCATTCGTATTTATTGAAAAGCTACTGTGCATATTAAATACTCAATGGATATTAATTTGAGTGAACAAATTTCAATAGATATTGTTATACTAAAAATGTGTTCATTCATCTGTTTCACAAACATGATTGGCCAAAAACAACCCTCAAATCTTGTTAAGGAGCAAGATAACGTAAGCTAGCTAAAATACGGCCTCTACATTGCTTCAAGAAATACATAAAATGCATGTAATTACAAAATCAGTACATTGAAACATAGGAAACTAATCCTACAAAAATTCCTACTGAGAAAAAGTGAAATTGTTGAACGAACCCCTGCCTTTATATTTCATATTTCAACTCATACTTATTTGCTTTATATTGTGCATAAGCATTTGAATTCTACAGAAATCTGGTGTGGAGCAAGGCCAACTGAATGCCCAACATAATGTCCTGTACTAACCCCAGATACTTGCAGACTCGTAAGTTTATCCTTAACCTAATTAGCCTTTATCGAGAATTTATGTGGAAAAGACAGACTCCCTCTGGCCTCACTCACTCACCAAGAAATATTTAATTAGACTATCCTGTTAGTCAGAAGGAATAGCGAATTATTTTAGTTATTTGAAGTCTTCTGATATTACCCTTTTATTTATCTCTGCAGCTACAGAGAAGCAGAGTCTAACAGCACACGATGTGTGACCACTGCTGGGGGCTTATGTCCTTTATGAGGAGCTAGTCTTATATGTCATTCTCAAAGATTCATTTTAGGACTATCACTGAGAAAAAAAGAAGGGCAGATCCTATCTTGACTTAACACAGAGGGCTAATATATTACTTTCTGTAACTAATAAAATTTCAAGGACTGACAGCAAATTTCTGATTTGCTTTCCCCCAGCAAAATGTCTGCTTTGAATTATACAGAAAGAATTCTTCCTCCTGCCAACTTGTTTCAATTCCCTGTACAAAACCATGCACAGAACATTGTCAGAGGTTTCCTATAGAAGTTCATTTCAGGATTCCTCAATCATTGGAGGAATACACACACACACACACACACACACACACACACACTCACACACTTCTTTTCCCCGTTTTCTGGAGCAAGCAAAGGAAAATGTACTGCATTGGTAAGCTCTGTGTATGGTGCATTCCCTGTCTGAAAGCAGAGACAAGTATTAGTCATCAGATGAGGGCAAGAGTTTTTGGGTCTCACCCATGGCCAGCGTCCTGATTCCTGTATGCAGACCCGCCCTGTGTGTAGGTGGAGTAGGCAATTGCCGTGTGATGTGATTTAAGAGGTGCTGGAAGTCCTGCTCGTCCAAAAATAGCCCCCACAGCCGCCTGTTGAGTAGAGGCACAGTGTCCATAAAACGCTGGTTTAAATGAAACGAAACTGCATTTTCAGAATGTTAACCCATTATAGCCATTACCCTATCAGCATGCCTTTACTTACTGGAGATAAAAGCGAGACCCCGGTGGAAATGTCCTTTTTACAGGGAGGGAAGGGGCGGGGAAGGGATCAGCAAAGTCCAGCCCTGTGCGTAATGCCACAAGTCACCGTCACCAGAAGCGGTTTCTGCCTGAGCATGAGTGAGCTTGCTAGAACTAAACCTCTTCCACATTCATTGGTCAGGCAGCCAGTCCTTCTGAAACTGCTGTGGAACAGAAGATGACATTTTCTCTTGCGGGCAATACTCTTTGCTGGGACCCTTAAGGAAAACAAGAGTAATACACACAGATCCTATTTGGAAAATGCCCCTTTGAGTACAGAATACTTACTTGCACACCTGATGTCAAATCCGATCCCAACCACAGCCTCGTACATCTTACTATTCTCAAGTGGCAAATGGGGAGAGTCTCGAAGATGTTAAGTGATTTGCCCCCACCACTAGTGGCTAATCCCCGCAGAGCCCCATGTTAGAACCCAGACCTTCTGACTCCAAACTCAGGGTTCACACTGTTACTTCTTGGAGACACAATCCCTACCATCAAGGAGCTGATGGTTACGTTTAACCCACTTCGTGATTCACCCAAGCAAAGAAGCAAGCGCCGGGGAGGCCTTTCAAGCGCTATTACTGAGGAAATGTTTCCCTGTGTCTTAACATTTCTAAAAGAAGGGGGCCAAACACAGGCAGACCTCGGCAGGCACACATTTGGCCTCAGAATCCGGAGTTAAGTTTGATCAGCCACTCATCGTTCCCCAGACAGCAAGCATCTCCCACTCAGAGTACAGACTGCTTTGCATAAAGTTGCAAAATGCAACAATACGCCAAATTAGATAGGGAAAATAAAAACATGAATCGGTAGAAATTAATTTAGGATTTCCCTAGAAGCCCTTGGGATTCAGGGGTGTTTTGAGACTAGAGAGAAAGTGGGATATCGTTATGATGTGACTGTGAAATCTAGGATTTCTACCTGACTCCGTAATGGAACACACATGGCTCCATTTCTTTACGGTTTTGAGCGAACTCTGGCTCATCCCTTTATAGTCATTTACAACACTCAATTCATTTCATACTCCTTCGCTGCTAAGTGCAAAGTGCACTGAGTTGAAGAGAATTAAGTACAGTTTAGACTTAGATGTTTCCATTTATCAGCCAAATAACCCTGTTGGGATGTCATCTCTTATAGGAAACCTTCTTGGATTCTCCAGGCAAAGGCATCGTGCTCTGTTATATTGTGGTTGTTTGTTTGTCTCTGAGTCCCCCTACTCCTTCGTGAATGACATGAAGATTAGAAGCCATGTGCTATTCATTGCTAAAACCCCAGTGCTCTAGGCTAGCGATCCTAAACCACTGTGATCACCTATCCCATCAGTTAAAGACAAAATTGAGGGTTTATTCCATGCACGTTGTGTGTGTGTGAGTGTGTGTGCAGAGAGAGAGTCAAAGATGTATAAAGATATAAACATATGACAGGGGCCCCTGGGTGATACAGCAGGTCAAGCCTCTGACTCTTTGTTTAGGCGCCACTCATGACCTCAGGGTGGTGAGATCGAGTCCCCAGCTGGTACCTGCTGAGGGTAGAGTGTGCTTGAGATTCTCTCCCTCTCCCTCTGCCCTTCCCACTCCCACTTGTGCTCACTCTCTCTCTAAAATAAATACATGAATATTCTTTAAAAATAAATGAACAAATCAGCAACCTAGCACCCTTTGTTTTCCCAGGCTTTGGGCTCACTGGCTCGTTGAGAGGAGGTCTGGTTGGGCCTTGGCCTACACTCACCCATTGCAGGGCTTTTCTTACAAGGCCCAGCCTACACAATGTTTGTGAATTGCATGGGATTTGCATGCTGGTTCTTTCACTCAGCACGCCCTTTTCCGGTTGTTAACCACATGCCAATCACAAAACTAATTCCAGCCTTCAACCTGGAAAAACAGATACAGAAATTAGCGATTCTATTACTGTATGATAACAAAGAAGTTTTACAAGGTGCCATGAGTGCACAGAACAATGCCTGAATCTTCCTAAAGGTTTGAGGGAAAGGCTTTAAGGGGAAAAAACTTGAGGGCTGCATGGAGACTTTACAAAGTAATGAAGCAGTGGGAATTCTAGGCAAAAGAATCAGCTCGCTGAAAATCACGCAGGCCTGAGATGGCGTGGCAGAACTATAAATGATGGGGAAGGCACAGCAAGAGTGAGAGTGGACAGCTCAAGGCCAGGTCATAAAGGGTGTGGCGTGCCCTGCAGAGGAGTGTGCAGTTTATCTCGGATGCGTGGGGGCCACCGAGGGATTCCGCGCTGCAAAGCAATGTGAGAGGTAGAGAGATCGGCATCAGTGTGTGCGAAGGAGGGTGGTATGTAGAATTTACATCGTGTATATGATTTATGAGCTCTTTTATTATAAAAGCAATGCACTTTAATTGTAGAAAATGTAGGAAAAGCATAGTCCATATAGCAGTAGGGAAGAAGTACTAGAAGTCAAAAGTATCTGTGGAATACTCCATCATTCCGAGATGTGTGCTTTTTAAAAATGGGAATGTTGTTATATATGCTTTATGTGTGTGTGTGTGTGTGTGTGTGTGTGTGTGCCCCAGACTATGACATTAGCCTTTCTAAATCCATATTCAGTGTCCGCATAATAGAAAGCATATGTCTATTTAATAATTCACTTAGCCACTCCCCCTTTTGCTAAATTTGGACTGTTTACCAACAGTTATGACCTTGATTGTTTCCTTATGAAAAATTTCAAGAGTGGAATTTCTGAGTCAAAATATATAAGTCTTTTTGAAGGCTCTTGACACATGTCGTCAAAATGCATTTGAAACAATTCGTGCCAATTTACATTCCTTCT
The DNA here is from genome assembly GCA_004023965.1 of Spilogale gracilis. Lineage (NCBI taxonomy): Eukaryota > Metazoa > Chordata > Mammalia > Carnivora > Mephitidae > Spilogale > Spilogale gracilis. Next base: position 26,279 of record PITA01010543.1, read on the forward strand.
AACGGTCACAGTCTAACCATACCCTCTTCGACACGGTATTTTCTTTTTATCTTAGTCAGTTTGATAAGCAGAAGCTGTAAGGTTGAACATTTGATCGCATTTTTATTGGCTATATTTTATGAGTATGGAACTCATTAAAGTGAAGTGATTATGTAATTCCATTTTCAGATCTCTTCTGATAATGAGAGGGGACCCTTTATTGTCTAAAGCCAGAACGGGGAATGTTTGCTTTAAGTGATTTCCAAACAGATTTTAGGTGCTTAGTGAAGGATGAAAGGGAGAAGCTATCACCCAAAGCCCACACAAACTCAACGGCGCGCAGCAGGAGAACGGCAATACACAAGACTGCTAATAGAGGCATGGGAGGGGCCTCCGCAGAAATTAGACTGAGGGCCGGGCCGGTGGGACCCAGGGAGAGTGATCTCAGATAAGAAGTCTGGGAAGAGCTGATGGAGGAAGCTCTTTGGTGTGAGCCAATCCGATTTCCACCCAACGTGGCTTGCCTCAAAATCACCCGGAGAGTTCATTAAAAATGCCAATTCCAGATCGCAGCCATGGTCATGGGGATCGGGGCTATCTTGGGGCAAGTCCAGGAGCACACTTTCTGTGCTAGCACCTAGGCACTTCTGAGCCCACTCTTGGGAGAAGTCGGCCTCCCTGTGTCCATATGCTGCCCAGAGGGCCAGGGACAGGGCCCTCCTCCTCCACGAGGGGCTCTCCGTCTTACTCTAGACGCCCCTCACCATCCACCCAGAATAGACTATGGCTCCACTTCTTCTCACTCCTTCTTCCATTCTTCACTGTTCCGAGCTGCATTCATCCTATCCATTCTTTCATTGTGAGCACTTGTGCCCAAGCTGTTCTGGGGGCTGGAGGAACGAAGGAGCGTGCCATCAAAGGCCCCTGTTTTCTTAAACACCCTAAGGTCAAGATGCCCAAAGGGTATCTTGGGTTTTGCCAAAGTAACTGATCTGAGAAGGGCCGGAAAGGGTTCAGGCTTCACTCATTTCCCTGCTCTTCAAGGTCAGTGGTGCCGTCTGCCTGTGCTTGTCTCTAGCTTCTGGGCATATTGGCACACCTGTGGTAAACATATATGCTTCTAGCGTTAGGAGCAGAGGACAGTCATTGACACAGAGGGGAAAGAGACAGGATGTAGACTCTGATATACACACTCAGGCATTTTGAAGAGTGCCATGGGTTACCAAACCTCCCATAAAGCCCGAGTTGTTTTGTTGTTGTTGTTGTTCCATATGAGCAGGCACTGAAGATAAAATACCAAGACTCACAGGAGACCTCTATACATCTGATCACAACTCTCAGCCACTTAAAACTCTCTGTGTCTCCTTCCTTTAAGGATAAAATACAAATTCCTTTAATGTGTCATTCAGTGCCCTGGTGTCCTCACCTCTAGGGTCTTCTCCTCAGTCCTCCCCCCATTCCCCGTCCCTCTGCCACTTGTATCCTCCAGTCACCTCTACCACACCCCCAGCCACTTTCTGGCTTCCTGAGTATGCCTCTCTATCTGACCTCAGTCCTTTTGCCTGGGATCCTGCCCTTGCTCCCATCACCCACTACCTAACCTCAATCACAGTCATCCCACTGATCCTTTGAGACTCCCTTGGGAGTTACACCTGCAGGAAACCTTTGCTGCCTCTCCCAGGTTGGAGGAGGTGGCCTCCCATGGCCACCACAGCCCCTTCACCTCCATCACTGGGCAGGGCACAGGATACCAGAGGACACGCTCTGTGCACACTGTGGTCAGCCTCCCCATCTCAACTGAGACCTTATTGTGGGCAGAGGCTGCAGCCTTTGTGTCCAGATCTCCAGTATCGGGAATGTAGTGGGTTCCCTATAAAATATCAGATGAATGAATGACAAGATGGATCCCTAACGTGTGAGCCAAGTTAATTCATAACCAAGAATGACTCCATCTCAACAGCTGGATGGTGAAAAAAGGAACCTCACCAGGATGGCACCGTAAGAACAATCTGTCTCTAGAACAAGTCTCTGAGGAAGGGTAAACGGCACTGACAGTACACCTTCCAGAAGGCCCCACTTAACTCAGATATGATCCAGGCCAACAGGAAAACCCAAGCATGGGTGAATCATGACTGTAGGCCTCCAGATAGTGGTGAAATTTGCAATTAAGCATTTTTAAAACATGATTCATGATGGCCATGTGATTTAATTGGTCCAGTAATTATTTACTAAGCATTTTTTTATGTTCTGGTCTTTGAGTTTGAATCAATGGGGAAAAATAGATAAGAACTGATGCCCTTATGAGAAGATAAAGTATGTATTATATTAAATGGTAATAAATGCTACAGAGGAAAAGAAGCGCAGAGTGTTGGGAGTGTGGGCAGTAGGAGGTGGCTTTCTCATTTAAATACGGTGGTCAGAGAGGGTAAAACTGAGAAGGAAACATCTGAATAAAAACCTGAGGGAGGTGATGGAGTTATATGGCTATCTGAGGAAGAGCCTCCAAAGCAGGAGAAGACTGTGTGAGAAGGCTCTGGTGTGTATTTGGTGGACACCCAAGAAGACAGTGTGTGGGAAAGGAGTGCTAAGAAAAGGAAGGCAACACGGCATGGGTTCAGATCGTGGGAAAACTGATCGGGAGCTACTGAGAGGATTCACTGGGCAGCAGGAGTATGGGGTTCAGAGTGTGAGCCTGAGGAATGGAAATCTCTAAGGGAGTGTCTAAAGTGGTGGTCCGGCTCATAACTTCTTGGTGTTGCATTTCAGACTCTTCTGGAGTTCACAGGAGAAAATACTAGCCAGTTCTAGAAGTTAGCACACATATCACACTGATTTGAAGGTGTTATATTTAACCATCAGTACCAGCATTTAACCCCAGTGCCCATGGGCAAGTTATTACATCCCATGGCCCCATGAATATTTGTTGGTAGATTACTGGATCCTGACTCTGAGATGAGTAACCATGTCAAATGATACTGCCCAGAAGGGAGAATCAATACACTTGCTGTCTCAAATAGACTGACTCATGATTTGGGGTGAACATGAGGCTCTGAGAAGGCCATTGGTTGATAAGCTGGGAAGAGGAAAGAACATCAAAGGAGAAAGCCAGATATCCAAGATCTATAAAGAACTACTCATCCAAAAAGAAGGTGAACATATCAAAAAATGGGCAAGAGACATGAACAGGCACTTCTCCATAGAAGATATACAAATGGCTAACAGACACGTGAAAAAGTGTTCAGCGTCACTAGCTATCAGGGAAATTCAAATCAAAACCACACTGGGATACCACCTTACACCAGTCAGAATGACCAAAATTAACAAGTCAGGAAACAACAAGAGTTGGAGAGGCTGCAGAGAAAGGGGAACCCTCTTACACTGTTGGTGGGAATGCAAGTCGGTGCAGCCACTTTGGAAAACAGTGTGGAGATTCCTTAAAAAATTAAAAATAGAGCTACCCTATGACCCTGCAATTTCACTACTGGGCATTTACCCCAAAGATACAGATGTAGTGAAAAGAAGGGTCATATGTACCCCGTTGATAGCAGCAATGGCCACAATCGCCAAACTGTGGAAAGAGCCGAGGTGCCCTTCAACAGATGAATGGATAAGAAGATGTGGTACGTATATACAATGAAATACTACGCCTCCATCAGAAGAGATGAATATCCAACTTTTGTAGCAACATGGACTGGATTGGAAGAGATTGTGCTGAGTGAAATAAGCCAAGTAGAAAAAGTCAAGTATCACATGGTTTCACTTACTTGTGGTGCATAAGGAGTAATATAGAGGACAGTAGGAGAAGGAAAGGAAATGGGAAGTAGGGTAATTCAGGGAGAGAAACGAAACATGAGAGACTTTGGACACAGAAACAAACTGAGGGACTTGGAGGGAGGGGGTGGGGAGATGAGAGAGCCTGGTGGTGGGTACTGAGGGCACGTATTGCATAGAGCACTGGGTGTGGGGCATGGGCAATGAATCTTGGAACACTGAAAAAAATAAAATAAATTTAAAGTTAAAAAAAAATAAAAAGGAGAAAACCAGACTCATGACCTTCTAATGCTGTAGCAGACAGTCTCAGGATGCCTCACTTTGAACCTGCTTTCTTAGGCTGACCAACCACCCTGACTGCCAGGGACTTTTTGTTTTAGCTCTGCAAGTACCACACCCTGGGGAACCTCTCTGTTGGCCATTCCAGTGTTAGTATATAAATGACCTTTGTCCTAGTTCTTAAACTCCAGGGTATTTAGGAATCCCTAGAATGCTTGTTATAGTTTCATACTCTCAGGCCCTCACCTTGGGTAGATCCTGGGTCATCTGTATCTTTAATGAGGGTCCCAGGGATTCTGGGCCAGGTGGTCCATGTGGCACGCCAGAGAAATACTTATGGGGAACCATGTGGCGTCCATGTGCTCATAAAGGGCATTGTCAGTGGCTAGCCAGGAGACACCAATATTTTATATGCCTCCTCTCTAAGTGATGAGTCAAGGAGATGAAGAAGGGACACGGGAACTGAAAAATAAGCCCTCTCTTGGGACCAGTTTGGGGTCAACTGAAAGCTAGGGGGCAACTCTAGCCCTAAAGAGCACTCTCATAATCAAGCTAGAGAAACACTACAACTTTCCCATGAAGGTGGAGGGACAAAGTACGCCGGGAAAAAGCATTGAGTGCTGACACATTGAAAACATTCTTCACCCGTCAGAAGCATCAGCACAGATCCCATTGCAGGCTGTCTTCTGAAATGGGCAATGTGGTGATTCTATATTAATGATCTATATATGATCATATGTATATAGGGTATATAGCAAGGGATTCTGGGGGAAATGGACAGCATGTGGTTTCAGTATACTAGCATGAAAGGCCACAAAAGAAACCAGGTACAAAGCAGTGGCTCTCAAACCTAAAGTACGTCCAGATCACTGGAGAGCGTGTTGAGACAGAGTTGGAGGCACAGAGCGATAGCTTCAGTGGGTCCCGGGTGGGACCCGTGAATGTGTGTGTCCCAGCAGGTTCCCAGGTGATGCTGGTACTGCTGATCTGAGAAACACACTGGATCATCTGTGTGTGTGTGTGTGTGTGTTTGTTTGTTTGTTTGTTTGTTTGTTTGTTTTAATGATCTCCATTAATTTGAAAGTACGAATCTCACCATATCGGTATCAGCTTGGTCACCTTACTTCTACCTTCCAGCTTGAGCAAGTAAAACTGAAACTGGCTCAAACCAAAGAGGACGCACTGGCTTGTATGACTGGAAGCCCAGCGAGGCTCAGGATAAGCATAGGCCCCATCTCCAGCCCTGCCTCCTCCAGGCTCCAGCCCTTCCCTTGATCTGGGGGGTGGCTGAGGGAGGTGACATGCGGCAGCGACACTTCCTCGTGTCTTCTCCCAGCGCTCTGTCGTGACGGGTCTAGAAGCCCCAGAATACCACTTCTCACATCCCACGGGCTTGAACTAGATCGTGCCTCATCTTGAGCCAGTCCTGGGTCGGGTGGAGAATGGATCACTTCCCGGAGGAACAGGTCCGCAGGGGAGCCGTGGTTGCCCTGAGGCGCATGAGCCAAATGGGAGGAGAGGCAAATGCCTGAAACGAAGTCAGATTCTCCTAGGAGGAAAGCAAGGATGGTGGGTGGGCACCCAACACCTCCGGTCTGGGAAGTTTCTGGAATGTGGCATCCAAGCCAAATGGCAAATGATGTTTCTAATGCCCTGGTGTCGGGAGGCCGGAAGTGCAGGGAGCAGCTGTGTTTAAATAGCTAGGTCTGTCAGTGACGAGCAGGGTGTCAGGTGCAGGACTCAGTCTGAGGCAGGATTTCAGGAGAATGACTTAGGATCTCAGGAGGACAAGGCTCAGAAATGGAGGCAGCTGTCTGCCAGCCTGGGCTTCCACGTTTCCAAGTCAGGACTCGGGCCCTGGGACAAGACACAGAGGGAGCCTTCGCCTCTCAACTTTACCCTCTTGGAGTTCTTTCTAGCTGGGCCTGACAATCAGATTGGCATTTCACAGACTGACATAAGTTTCATGTGATGAGGGAGCCCTCATAAGGAAGTGAAGATCTTCAAAAATTAAAAAAAAAGGCAAAACCTATAGCCTTAATTAAGTTGAACAGAGAGGAAATGTGGAAAAGCAGGTAAATTCTATGGGGAGGCTCTAAAAGTAAGAATTCTTTTAACAAGGCCCGTTTGTATAGAATTCTGCCTCAATTTCTCATCCTTGATAATGATAATATTTAATTTCCTCTGATGTCGGGAGGGCATCTTTCACATGGAATCTTTTATTTACTATTTTCGTTAAGAAAAGGGGGAAATCAGAAGGCCTGTCTTATACTGTTTTTCAGGTGTTTTAGCTTAAAATAATACTTATGCCAAAGTGGCATATTTAGGGATGGTGTATTCTTCTCTCCTTCAGAGCCATTAGGACCAGGAGTCCTGAGTCTCAGGTTCCCGCTAGGTGTCAGGGCGGGGGAAAAAAGCAGCTCAGCTATTCAGAGTGGCGGAACCAGGTTAGGGCCAAACTAGTAAGAGTCAAGAGAATTTAATCATTAAATATTGGTCCAAAAGTTCTTCAAGAGCGCATGGGTGGCTCAGTCAGTTAAACACCTGAGTCTTGGTTTTGGCTCAGGTCATGATCTCAGGGTTGTGAGATCAAGCCCCACGTAGGGCTCTGTGCTCAGTGTGCAGTCTGCTTGAGATTCTCTCTCTCCTTCTCCCTCTGCCCCTCCTCCCTGCTGTGTGTCTCTTTCTCTCTGTCAAATAAATAAAATCTTAAAAACAAAAATAAGAAGCCCTTCATCCCTCCAGCCAAGATGAGGGTTGGGTGTGGAGACTCGGGAGCGGCTGAGGCACTAGATGGGAGCCCAGCAGCTCCAGCTACGGGGTGAGAAGCCTGCTTATAAGGCCACAGAGATGATGATGGGGAGCAGGACTGGAACAAGATCATCTGGTTTCTATTCCCCTCGCTACTACTTACTGTGTGATCACCAGGCCTCACTTTCTTTATCAATCAAATGGGGTGATAAGAGTATCCACTCGAAAGCAAAGACGAGAATTAAATGAGTTAGAAGGCCAGAAGTCCAGTCCTTAGATTAAAATAAAAACAGTGCAGTATGTAGTCTGTGCTATGTGACCCTCTGTGTGTTACTTGGAATGAGGACCTACTTATAATCTCTTCCTACAGCTTTGTAATTGTAGCTAAGAACATTTGAAAGTAATAACTCAGAAGACAACATCCTCACACCAATTGAATGAGTGAACACACACCATGTCTACATCCCTACATATTCCATGAGGGGATTTAGAAAAGATGAATCAGGATCTGACCTCTGAGCTCCTAGAGGAGACTGGATGCCAACAATTCCAGTACAAAAGAGTTAACCCCTTTAGGAAAGATTCAAAAACGTGGTAAGCTTATTCAGTTGTAGTTTCCATTACAAGCTGAAAGAACCAAGAATGACTTCAACGAGGTGAGAGCATTTGATCTAAGGAAAAGATCTTGATCTAAAAAAAAAAAAAAAAAAAAAAGAATTGCCATGAACCTAGAGCTAATCATTCGCCCGTATATTATCACACGAAGCTTTATGTGCCTTTACATGTCTTGTAGAAATACAAAAACTGAAACACTCCTTAATAAAAAGAGGGAAGCTTTGCATTATCATTCTCGGGAAGAGTAATCCCAACAAACGTTTCTGAAATAGAGTCATGTGCTTTTTGACATGTGCATATTAGACGTTGGAAATGCACATCCCCTTTGGGAAATCCAACACATTTCAAATTCTACATGGCCGTGAAAGCAAAGATCTGTTCTACCTTCCTTGTATTTGTTATTGCTGCTTCTGAAACTTCCTTACAGCCCCAGAGAAGTCTTAATCCCTGTCAAATGTTATTATGTTACCGACTTTTATGTAGTCTTGAAAGGGGTTGTTTATTTAGTTTCAGTGACTTCTTGTTACTGCCAAATATTATTTCATTTCAGCACAGATGTAAGGGGTCCAATGACTGGAATTACTTTACAGCCCTGACACTGTCGAGAGATGGATCCCAGTTTAATTATGGACAGCTGAAAATGATCTGGGAGTCACCTGTTATGGATATTTATCATCATTATGAACTTCTCACCAAGTTGTGGTCTGAGCACCTTCACGACGTTCCATTTGCATTAGACAGGCAGTGCGATCCCCACGGAGCCTACCTCTTCTGCCACCTTTAAACCTATGTATGGACAGCTTAATATTGCTTGATTATTTTCTTTTCCTCTGCTCAAAGTGAGAAAATATGTTGCAGTCATTCCCATTCTTTCCCTGTCCTCTTTTTCTGTGTCTCTCCACCCCCACCTCTCGCTGCAGCCCTTACCCTTCCAGCTGTTTTTCCAATTATGTCTCATTGGAAATTATTCATTACTTAAAGAATGTGAATTGGGTAGACCAGACGTGTAGAGGATCAAGTAATGTAGTGACTGCAATACAGTTGGGCACTCGAAACGGCGGAAGGAATGGAGGAGGAACGGAAGCCAAGGGAGCAGGAAAGGGGCATCGTGGGACTGTGCAACGCTCTTCGTAAGATTCCTCCAGCTCGCGTTTTAGGAGAAATTAAGAACAGCAACCTTCCTCCTCCTTTCCTCACTGAGCCGCAACAGAGTACGTTTTCACACCTTCTCTCTTTATCTCTGCTTTCCCTAGATGGATCTTGGTTTGTTTTCATCAGAGCCCAGAAAGGGTTAAACGAAAGAAGCCAGGTTACCATCAGCTGATTATCAATTAAAGTGACTGTCTGTCCGCCAGCCTAAATGTGCTTCACCCTATGCCTTTCCTCTTTTTCCCAACCTGGGCTGTAAGGCCTTCAAGAATTCCAGTTTGTTTGTTTGTTTGTTTGTTTGTTTGTTTGTTTGTTTGTTTTCCTGGAGATAAGAATGATGGCGGGAAGAGCTGAGTTGAGTGAGCGTTGACCGTGCGGTCTGTTGCTCACCATACTGTCTTTTTAGGCGTCATTTCATTCCGTTCTAGTTGTGTTCTCTTTCTGTAAATCAGTGCTTCCCAACCAGGGACAGTTTTGTCCCCGAGGGAACACTTAGCAATGTCTGGAGAGACCTCTGGTTGTCGCAGCCGTGTAGAAGCCAGGATCGTACCAAAGCATCCCGCAAGGCAAAGGAAAACCTCCGACAACGAAGAATTACCAGGTGCCAAATGTCGACGGTGCCACTGTTGAGAAATCCTGCTGTAGTCTAAAAAGCTGAGGTTTAAGGGGGATTTGGCTGCTTCCCAGGGCCACCCAGTGGTGTCTGAGAAGATCGGAATGCAAGTGCAGCCTGCGCTTTCTCTCTATGTCGCACGTGTCATGATAACTTCCTGCGGTTGGTTTCTCAGCCTTTATATGGCAGGCGTTGAAATTCCCGATAGCATTGTCCCATGTGAGGGCGTCTCCAAGGAAGCGGGCCTTCTCAGTCATTCGCAGATCCTCTGTTCGTCCAGCCTTTTCCTCAAATGTGCGGAATCAGGCCCATCTAAACATGGGAAGTTTTGTGAAACACACACGTGGGCACATGCACACACATGCACACATTCGTGTGCGCACACACACTAGGGCAGTAGTTCCTCTGGCTTTTTAATGTCATAAGCAGACATCACATATAAGATTAAAACAGACTGTATCGGGGCGCCTGGGTGGCTCAGCTGGTTGGGCGACTGCCTTCGGCTCGGGTCATGATCCCGGAGACCCGGGATCGGGCCCCACATCGGGCTCCCTGCTTGGCGGGAAGCCTGCTTCTCCCTCTCTCACTCCCCCTGCTTGTGTTCCCTCTCTGGCTGTGTTTCTCTCTGTCAAATAAATAAAATCCTAAAAAACAAAACAAAACAAAAAACAGACTGTATCAACAAATAATAACGCTACCAAGCAGCACATTTTGAAGACGGCACATCCAGTTGCACGGTCCACTCTGCTGAATAGACCAGACTTTGATTTGACGTGTGTTTAATGATAAACAGAATGAATACCCTGTGTTCTGCAGGATAATTAGATAGAAATGGTAAATAGTCAACAGTATTTCTTTTTAAAGTGCCAAGCAAAAGTGTTAATGTTTTTCTTCTTTATTGATTCTTCAGTCTCCACAATCTCGGTTTTGATACTTTTTATTTATCTTTTTAATGTTTTTTAAAGATTTTATTTGTTTCTTTGACAGAGAGAGACACAGCGAGAGAGGGAACACAAGCAGGGGCAGTGAGAGAGGGAGAAGCAGGCCTCCCGCTGAGCAGGGAGCCCGATGCGGGGCTCGATCCTGGGACTCTGGGATTGTAACCTGAGCCGAAGGCTAATGCTTAACTGAGCCACCCAGGTGCCCCTGTTTTGACACTTTTTAGATACAGAGTATCTTAATCATCTTCATCGTCCTCAAGGCAGCTTTGCACATAAACACACATAGTCTTATACACACCTACACACAAACACGTGTGTGCAGACACGCATGTACAGACACACACACACAGACCCGTCCCCTGTCTTATTCCCGGAGCTGTTTCCTTTGTCTTGACTCTTTGGCAATGTACCCAGCTGCCCCCTTACTCTTTTTCTGCCCCACCTGCCCACTCACTCGCCTTCTCTGATGCTCCTCTGACCCTGATCCAAGGGAGATTTCCATTTTCCCTTTAGATCCTTTCCTCTGTAGGACCCAGTCCTGGAATCTATCAGCAACGCCAACCGGTGAGCCCTGAGGGCGGAAGCCTGAGAAAGGGGCTGAGGCCTCAATGCTGCTGTCACTTCAGGCCTCCCAGCTGAGAGTACCAAGAGCACAGAAACCGGATTTACCTTCCAGCCAGGCTTAGGCGCTGCGAGCTTTCAGGGTGGCAAGAACAGCCACCTCCCACCCTAAATTCTGAACAGCCATGCCTATTACATATTGTTTGAAATTATTTCACAGTTTCTAGTCCTATTCATCCCGTAACTAAGGGATAAAATCTTAAAATACTGCTAACCCGCTGGTATGAATGAACTTCATTCAAAGTGAGTTACCAAGCTTTTCTATTTTAGTAGCAAGAGGGATTTAGAAGACAGAAAGGCATCAGGTACTTGGAGGAGGAGCACAGCAGAGGAGAAAAAGGTAATACAAAGAAGGCAGAAGCAAACTGTATCTTCCCCATTTCTGCCCCATGCCAGCTGTGTTCATCTTCACCTTCCTGCGGCAAATTTACCTGGTGGCCAGAAACAAATACCTTGGCCTGAGAGTCATACATTTCTATTACCTTTCACCCCGAGCACTGTGCTAATCTGATTATACCATTATTATTTAATGAGTGTATTTATGCATTGCCTACATTAATAAAATTTGCAAAGACGGTGCCAGATAGGATATCTCTCTTTTCAGTTTGGGGATAAACGGACAGAGCGATGGGATAACTAAGCAATATTTCCATGAAATCCTATTTTTTCCACTTTTTGCTTTCACACAGATCTGCTCTGACCAACACAGTAGCCACTAGCTACATGTGGCTATTTAAATTTCACTTTTAATCAACTAAGAAATAAAATGAAAATTCCAGTTCCTCAGTCAGTCGAACAATATTCAGGTGCTCAATAACCGCCTATGGCTGGTGGCTACTATTCTGCACAGCCCAGGGACATTTCCAGCATCACAGAGAGGTGCTCTGTCATGGAGCTAGACAGAGAGAAAAGTTGGAGAATGCTCAGTGTTAAGGAGTGATGGGGTGGGGAAGTGCATCCCTTCGTAGAGTGGCAGTGGAAACAACAATGTTATGAACTTTTCAAATGTCAATTTGGAAGGACCCATAAATATTTAAAATACACATGTACTTCATAGAAGAAAGACCTGAAATCGCAAGCATGTCCATCATTAGGAACTGGTGAAATAAATGCCTAAGTGTCCATACAATAGGAGACTATGACAATAATTCAAAAATACAAACATAAGCAATACATGTCAGCACAGAGAGCTGCCATATAACTTTGTGTGTAAAAATGCAAGTCACTTAACCATGTTCCCAATGGTATTAAAACATATAGGAAAGTAAATGGGAACTAGGGTAATCTAGGGAGGGAAACGAAACAACAGAGACTTTGGACACAGAAACAAACTGAGGGACTTGGAGGGAGGGGGTAGAGGGATGGGAGAGCCTGGTGGTGGGTACTGGGGACACCTGAAGCGTGGAGCACTGGGTGTGGGGAATGGGGAATGAATCTTGGAACACTGGAAAAAAAATTTTAGTGACAATAAAAAAATTAAAAAAAATAAAAAATAAAAAAAATATTTAAAAAAAAACAAAAAAATAAATAAATAAAAATAAAACATAGGATATGCAGATGTATGTTTATTTACATACAGGAAGTTACATAAGGATACACAGGGTTTCCTTCTGGAAAGAAGGGATGGTGGAGTGGGTTGAAGAAGCATTTTCTTTTCATTGGAACATCCTTCTGGTACTGTTTGGGCTTTTTACAGTGATGACGGACTATTGCACTTGATCAATCATATATCATGGAAATGAGCTACTCAAAGAAATATGATACCAAATGAATGAAAAATACACACATACCTACAACAGTTAGATCTGTGTGTCAAAAACCTATTTGTGCAGTTGGGTGCTCGCTGACGGAGTCAGGGTCCTGGATTATGTTCTGTTCGCCGGGGTCTTTGCATATTCAAACCAAGCCTAAGCCATAGACTCAAAGATGCCATAGACTTAGATGCTAGGTTCAATGTGAAATCATACCTCCGTGCGTTATTTCAGCTGCTGTAACAAACAGCACTGACCCCCAAGGAGGGCCCGGAAATGAAAAGATTTTTTTTTTCTAGGAAAATTGGTGGCTACTTGGAGTTCCTAGAGGGCTGTCTTCCCTCTGTTCATCCCTCTCCCATCACCCCACCCCCCTCTGCCCCTCACAACCGCACTTCTCCCTCCCCTCCACCACTTTCTTCTGTGGCCTGCTCCAAGCAGGAGAAACGCAGATCCAGGATCTTTACCCTTCCTCAGAACTCACCTGCACCGGGCATGATCAAGTTGGCAATGATTCAAGCTGCTCTGTGTGTCTCCTTGTAAGCTCACAGGGGAAACCAGGCAGCAGACCTCAGGAAGTCCTATCTATCTCTCTATCTAGCATCTGTCATCTGTCATATATATATATATACATATGTACACACATATATATATATATATGTACACACACACGCAGGTATGTGCATGTACTTGCACAGATGCCTATATTTGGTTTCCATGGGAATCTGTGAAGCAGTTGTAACTATTGTGCAGGCAGATGCTGCGCTTACTGCTACCGTGGGAGGAGGCACAGAGAGGAGGGTTGGGAGAGGGGAAGGGAGGGCACTAGTGTCTATGGGTGGGCCTGATCCCCAGGCAAGGAAAGAATTTGGCTCATTTGATATATTTCTGTTGGACCTGCTCATTAGATAGTAAATATGACATAAGTCTTTGAGCCAGGTCACTGATAAAGAGGGAAATGTTTTTATTTCTTAGTGTGCTCAGAATCATGAATTTCCTAAAAGACAAAGGGCACGTTCCCCCAAAATAAGATATTCACAGAGGCGAAAATGCCGGTGTGTCTTCTTGTGTGGAACAGCACTCCCTAGCTAAGTCTCCTCTTACACCAGGCCTTCCCAGAACCAAACAGCTTCAGTAGATGGACCCACACCCCCCCCCCCAGCCCTGGCAGGCCCCGGGGCCTGGCCTGAGTCAGTCCAGGAGATGCATACAGGCCTTGCCTGGCAATAGTTTTACTCCATTTAATGAGTCTCGTTTGCCCATAAGACTTGTTTTTAAGTTTCTGGCTCATGCCAGGCTCATTTATTTGGTATTTTGGCTTGTTGAGTACCCAGGTTTTAACCCATTTAGGACTGTTTTTCTGCGTCATTCTGGAAGCTCGGGTTTTTGTCTGATTATTCCCCAACCCTGAGCAGCTCATTGCTCCCATTTTCTCTTGTATCCCTTATCATCCCAATACCTACCACCCCATCAGTGTGTCTCCCCAGTGCACACACACACACACGCACACACGGGCACTCACACACACACACACACACGGGCACTCACACTGATACTGGACAAGTAGCCTTTACAATGATGGAAGGCCTCATTATTATGTCAATTACTTCAAGTAAAGTGAAGAAGGAAAGTCTTTCTGGAATGTTCCGTGAAGAGCTACATTTCCTTCTAAATGCAGTTATTTCTTCATTCTTCAAAGACTCATCCTTCAAGAAAGGCCCTCTAAGGATTTGTTTTTCATTTGAGACCAAACCACTGACTCCCGATGGGGTAGAATTGTGAATCATGGAGTGTGAGAAGACTTTTCAGTAGAAATGAATTTGTAAACATCGTTCTTTTTCTGCTTCTCCTGGAGGTGACCCACAAACCATAAAGATTTTCAGTCTCAGATTTTGAGTTCAGCAGAGACTTTCATTTTCATCAATTATCCCAAGGATTGGGGCACCTAGGTGGCTCAGTCCCTTCAGCATCTGCCTTTGGCTCAGGCCCCGATTTCAGGGTCCTGGGGTGGAGCCCTGCATCGGGCTCCCTGCTTGGCAAAATACCTTTCTCTTGGGACATTTTGTGTGCTTTGAATGCATTTTAACACGGTGAGGTAACATTTGTAGACTCACAGAGACACGGGATTAGGAGGCAATTCCAGAGACAGCCCATCCATCACCATGACGCCAGGCAGGCTTCACCCAGACCATCCCAGACACAGGTAAATATCCTGTGTTCACAGATCATCAGGCAAAGAACCTCCACACCACTCTCGGGTAACCTCTTCCACTGTTGACTCCCTTCAACGCGGTCATTTTATTTGTATTATTGGGCAACACCCCGGACGAGAGTGCCCTGAGTTTCTTAAATCCCAAATTTGTGTATTTTGAACCAGATGTCCCAAAACAGCCTGGCTGTCAGCACACAGTTGAACTGGTATGAACTGGTATGACAATGAAAAATGTCATTTCGAACCAAATATATCTACCCTTGGGGTTGGACCCAGTTGGGCAGCTTTCATTTAACGTGTGACCGTCTGTCCCCATAGGACTCCCTTCCCTCTTGAATCTGGTCATCATGATATGGTGAGGCTCTACAGGTGCACCCTCATGCTTTCCTGCTCCCAGAAATCACAGCCGTCCTGTCCCTTTCCCTAAATCGTGGTAGCAGGAGCAAGGCAAAGCTCTCTGTTCCATGATGGGTGTTGGCTTAGACACATGCAAAGCTTTCTGACACTTGGTTTGTTCCCTTGGTTTTCAGAAACAGCAGCTCTAAGGGAGTCCTTTTCCGTGGTCCTTCCCCTTGTGCGATGCAGTACGGTCTCTAAGAGGTCCGGTTACATTTTGGCTTGGAATAATCCACAGGGCCTTCCGCAGTTAGAAGCAAAATAGCCATCTCCCCTTCTTTCTGCTATTTCTTTTGGCAAAGTGGAAAGTCGTCAGGAACCAGATCGGTCAGGAAAGCCCTGACCAGGAGAGCTGGTGTGCACCTCAGACAAGACGCAGCTCGATGAGATGCGGTGTGCACGGTCATTGTCTCGAGACAGAAAGTCTGAAATTGACACCATATGCGCCCCCAGGAGTAATTGCTCCGAGGGGGGGAGAAAAGCAACATGTCAGAACATTTTAGTAACACCTAATTCATCTGGAGGTTATAAATAAATCTTAATGCTTGCCTAAAAACAAAAGTCGAAAAATACTTTGACCAGATTACTTGTGTGACAGTGCTTCCGGCAGAGGTGAACTTTATTAGGGAGACGACATGAATAAAGAGAAACACCTAACAACGTTTTATGGTATATTTTACATGATTTTATTTTTTTGCAGTAAATAAAGTGGTTATAGGGCTCCAAGGAAAAGGGCCCAGATGTTAGAGAGTTGTGTGAAATTTAGGGGAAACAAGCTGTAAAAAGCACAGTCATAAAACAGGCTGTCAGTGCCACACATCTGGACAATACAGCTGTATGTTCCTAGCGGCTGTCGTCACCCAGAGAAAACTCAATAACCTCATTTCACCCCAATTAGGCTGCATACCAACAGGATCAACGTTAAATTGCAAGGGGGCGGGGAAGAAACATTCCTAAGGCGCCTCTGTGTCAAGCAGTTTGTATCTTTCATTTGAATTCGGTCACCAAGAAGTAAAAGATTGCTAACATAGCTATTTCCATTATTATAAAACCCTATTTAATTTATACCATCATAATAAGTCAAAGTTTGACAGCTTAGACGATTGGCTATGCCGAACAAGAGACTTTCTGTGGCATGAAACTAACCTATCAGTCATCCTAAAGGGAGTCTATCAGTCAGCTAAAGGGAGCCCCCACATATCTTTTCTCTAGCCCTTTTTTGGGAATCGGAGTCTAGCACCACTGTGGGAAGCACTCGCTGCCTCTTTGGACAAATAAGTTCGTTCAGACAACCCAGTTTCTGTAGAGGATAAATGCTCCTCTCTATGGCAATGGGGCATTTTTCTCTAATGCTTTTGGCCAGGAGTGAGACACCTTTGCAATAAGATGAATATTGCAAAACTGAAATGTCATTTAACCTTTCCTCACCAGCAAACTGAGCCAAAGGTTACAAAATGCCACTTTTCCTATTAATTGTGTTTCTTCATAGGTGCTAATAGCAGCAAAGGCAATTATGGACAGTGGAGAGAAGTTAACTCTACCCCTGATAGGGAAACTCCTGAAATTTCAGCTTCTCCAGATTAAAATGAAAGACCAGCAGCGACGGGAAAATGAAAAGAAGGTACTGTGTGATGGTGGGTCTTCTAAAGAGGGCAAACAGGGGAGAAAACGGAGCCAGGTTTCTCCAGGCCACTTCCTTTCTTCGTAAACCTTCCATTAAGTGTTACCTGGCATGTTCAGCTGTCGCCTCGATGACAGGGAAAAGGCCATCCAAAAATCCATTGGAGGAATTCTGTTTTCTCAAAGGCAGACCCATTAAAAATAAATTCTCTTGTGCAGAAATAGGACAACAGTCAGAGCATGCGCCTGAAGTTGTTTTCCTAGGAGTCTGTTTCCATTCTGGTAGCAAAGAAGAGAATCAAGGAGAGACAGAGTCAGGAGACGTAAATGTCCCGTGAAAAAACCGGCAAAGTCAGACTCCTTAACTATTTAAAATATTTTATCTGATATTCAGTATGAGTTCCTATTAAAGTAGCAGGCTACATCTGTACCTTCCTCATAATCTGAATATTTCAGCAACAATCCATCACTTGTACTCCCATATCACATGCCTGGTCATTTTTCCACATCTAGATTTCTCATTTGCCGATGGAAATCAATCTGTGTGTTTTCCAAAGATTCATATTTTCATCTGAAAAAAATAAGTCTAAAATACCTTTAGCAAAACGATGCCAGGTTCAAACCCATTTGTTATTATCATTATTCAAAATAAGAGAGGTTTTTCTTATTTTCCCAGTCATGCTGACATATTTTTGGAAAGCCAAATGTTTCTGTAGGTACATGTGTAATATGTGTGCGCACATGTGTATATGAAATGGATTTCCATGTAAGCTGTTTCTTTATGCCCCTCAGTGGAAGAGGCAAAATCAGTTCATGGCAGAAAAAAAGAGAAAAGGGAATATGTTCTGATAATACCTTCCTCACCTTTGCAAGACCCCCAAATCTATGTTTCCTGTTCGAATTGGACCCTTGACAGGATAATTGTAGGACAAAATAATAATGCCACCTTAGATTTGCAGTAGAGGGCTTTTTTTTTTTTTTTTTTGGCTGTATGTTTTTCAAAGAGATTCCCCATATAGCATTTTACTAGGGTGACACGTATTGTTCCCAGGGAAAATTCTACTCATACGAACAAATGATGGTCTAGTTTTCCGACTGTCAAAGCTCTTTACATCATGTGTGGGAGATCGGTACCTTAAGAATACTCAGGGACATTAAGACTTGGCAGAAGAAAAATCGGAAAATTTGAAACTAGTATAGAAACATCTTTCCTTTTCTTTTAAATTCCAATGTCACATGGGAATCTGAATTACAAAAAGTAGACTGGGAGTCGTGTGAAAATCTCTGCACCTTCTGTTTGCTCTGTGCACCTCTACCTAACATGCCACAGAGTGTCGGTTTACTTGTTGGCCCACTGTTTTAAGTCAGCAGTTGTTTGTAATAATTAGTTTTAGATTTCAGTTCACAAATTTTAAGTAACAGTACATGGAATATCCTGGCGGCTCAGGAAAAGTTTTTAAAGCTTGTGACAATGTAAAAATATTTCTGCAGTGATTTTGCTCACCATTTCTTTGAAATGTGAACTATAGTAATACACTTCTGAGATTCTGAAGATACAGAAACAATCTTAGTTTATTTTTTGAAAATTCAAAAGTCCAAAGGAACTGGGGCTTGAATTTCAGATTTATATGTATTGTGCGTATATAGGCGATAGATGCCTACGAGAACTCTGAGCAGTTGAAGGCCAACAATTACACAGTCTAATTTGATGTCTTCCTCAGATTGGGCTCCCAAAACACCAGCCCTGAATTTCTCAGTTGCGACCATACTAGTAAGTGCTAAGTAAACTGATGAAAACTGAGTGGAATAGAGTACTGTCTGGGAAATACTTCTCGTAAAGGCAAGATGAAGAGAGTTGTTGGAGGGACGATACAATCTCTGTTCCTTTCAACACCACCACCCAATCCGCCAGTTAGAACAATTGAGGTTAATGCTTGTCGGCCAGTGAGTCTGGCAGAAAGTAAAATAAGTATCAAGTATGGAGGGCGCCTGGGGGGCCCAGGGGGTTAAGCCTCTGACTTATCTCAGGGTCCTGGGATGGAGGCCCTTATCAGGCTCTCTGCTCAGCAGGGAGCCTGCTTCCTCCTCTCTCTCTCTCTCTGCCTGCTTGTGATCTCTCTGTCAAATAAATAAAATCTTAAAAAAAAGAAAAATAAGTATAAAGTATGGAAAACGGACCCATGCTGTGGATTAGAAAATGCAAAAAAGAAAAGAGGACTGGACCCAGTTTCTTCGCCTTTCCTGGACCTCAGGTAGGATTCTGAGATTCCTGAAAGGGGGCTGAAGATCTCTTCAGCCTTTTAACAGCAAGCTGAAATGTACATAGATGTTTTCTTTCAAATGCTAATTTGTTGCTAGCGGCTGTGCCACCCATATCCTGCTCTGTGCCCCTTTTGCTGAATTTTCAGAATTGTATTTTTAAAAATGATTGCTTAAAAAATATCTGTAGCAATTGCTGCGATGAACATTGGGGTACATATGGCCCTTCTTTTCACTACATCTGTATCTTTGGGGTAAATGCCCAGTAGTGCAATTGCAGGGTCATAGGGTAGCTCTATTTTTAATTTTTTAAGGGATCTCCACACTGTTTTCCAAAGCAGCCCTTCAACAGATGAATGGATAAAGATGTGGTACATATATACAATGGAATACTACACCTCCATCAGAAAGGATGAATACCCAACTTTTGTAGCAACATGGACTGGACTGGAAGAGATTATGCTGAGTGAAATAAGCCAAGTAGAGAAAGTCAAGTATCACATGGTTTCACTTACTTGTGGTGCATGAAGGGTAATATAGAGGACAGTAGGAGAAGGAAAGGAAATGGGAAGTAGGATAATCCAGGGAGAGAAACAAAACAACAGAGACTTTGGACACAGAAACAAACTGAGGGACTTGGAGGGAGGGGGTGAGGGGATGGCAGAGCCTGGTGGTGGGTACTGGGGACACCTATTGCATGGAGCACTGGGTGTGGGGCATGGGCAATGAATCTTGGAACACTGAAAAAACAAAATAAATTTAAAGTAAAAAAAAAAAAGAAAAGAAAACCTTAAAAAAATATATCCGTAGCAGGTAATCACCAGAAAGACTTAGGGAAAAGATGTGGGAAAAATAACTACTATCATTAAGTCCCGGTCCTTTATGCCCAGTGAAACAAATAGATCATTATATATTTGATCCTGTTTTAATCAACCAAAATTTTTCTTAAAACTAAGTGGTGAATAATATAGCTCCGATTGCCAAATACAGTCAAAGTATTATTTTAGATTCCACTGAGTTTAATAATCCGTAGCGTCTTAGTGTGGGCCCTGTTTACCATTACATCTGCTTTGTCCTTGAGGCTAGTTTGCTGGCTAATTAATATTATAAAAAATAATACAAGCGAAGATATTTTTTAGGGATCAGTTTTGAAGCCTTTAGCACACGAATTTCTGAAAGGCAAATGCGTGCCTCTAATTGCAATTAAGTAAGAAATATTTGAAAACTGATCTGTTTGGAAACACCTTCTTGGTTCCTTCCAAATATACAGGAGGAAAGCATATTTTACTGCTATAAATATATCTCAGAATTTCAGAAATTCTGAATTACTCTTTCATGCCATTAATCTCAGATTGGATTTTTTTATATCTTAAAATATGAATGGAACTTTTGTTTAGGAATGACTTTTCCTTGCACACATCATTATCTCAACACTTATTATTCATTTTCAATTCTACCATTGTTGGTCTGTTGTTAATTATTAACTTCAAACATTTATTGAAACAGGTATTTAGAGGCATATCTATTTTCATAATGTTCATTACAATTTTAAAATAAATTACTTGGCTTCTACTCTGATCCATGTTTTAATGTAGTTATCCAAATATTACAGCATTGTTCACATTTTTACTTCTCTTCACTCCAACTTCCGTGTTAGATGTTAATTTAAACATTTATTTAAAGCCAAAGCACTTTATTGTGAATATATTTAAAATATATTGAGACTTCAACTAAAAGGAAACACTTAATCATTAAAAAAAAGAGATGCAAAATGGCTATAATACAAAAAAATGCACCATCTAAATAATGAGCCAAACTAAATCCAGTCTTCCTGTGCCTCTGCATCCAGTTCAGAAAATTTGCGTATTTTAGGTTTTAGGAAAAAGATCCAAATGTATTCTAACCGTGCTTTTAATTTGTGAATTCAAATAACCAATCCATAGTTCCTTGGATATTTTTAGCTTATCTTTCACATTAAAGCAGGGCAGTGCTGTCGCCTTATATACTTAGTACACGTTGCCTTATTTTCCAAAGTACGAGAACTGGAGAGGAGGAAAGTCTGCAGTCAAGAGCTATGCAGAGACGGTATTAGTGAATTTTCTCAAAACAACCCCGTTCAATGTACGTAAATGTGGCAAGATGTCATGACAAAGCCAGAGACAACCTAGAGCCTGCTCCAAAGGAGGGACGAAGACAAATTAGGGTAACTTTCACAGACGTTTTAGACCTTACTCCAGTCAAAACCCCAGAATACTGGAAACCAGCCAATGTAATGCCATTTTTTGTGTGTGTTTTGTTTTAAAAGAGAGGCCATAGGGACATACCAGGAAATTACAGGCTGGTTAGTTTTGATTCAGTTGTGGTTAAAATCTTCAAAAACTATTTTAGGAAATCAAACAGAGGAAGAGCAGGAACTCAGTTTAGAGGGACCCGTGTGGTTTCAGGAAAGGAATAACTTGCCTCACTAACTAGATGGAATTCTTTGAAGCTGGATTATCAAAATGAGGATACTACCAACAAAACCGTTGGAACTAAAGAGTTACACAATTCAGCAATTCAGGGTAAATAATCAATGACTCCGTGGCAAACTCACTTGTAGAAGAGAAGTGTTTTCCTAATTGGGGTGCTTTTCATTAATGAAAACCTCTTCACGGACTTCAGGCAAAAAACATAAGGAAACAGCCATGTTTAAAATAGAGTAGTCTTTTTAAACACAAACAGCTACAGTTACAACAGCTAAGGATAATATCTAGCTACCCGTTATTGACTCCTTGGCTTCATATTAAGCTCTTTACACATTATATCATTTAATCTTTCAAATGACTTAACGAGGTACAGAGTATTATTCTTGATATGCAGATGGAGGGACTAAAGGTGTGAAAAGTTAAACAACTTTCCCAAGGTCAAATAGCTACTCAGACGTGTAGCTGGGAATCACATCCCAAACTGTCAGACAGTAAAGATCATGTCCCTAACCACTGCACAGGTGCCTTCTGAATGTGTCCCAGTCATGCACGATGGCACTCTTGACTCACAATCAACAGAGTGCCTGCCCAGAGATGTTTCCCTGCAGGAGGCATGGCTTTGCTCAGTGATCTACCATCAGCCATCAGCTCGTACTAATAACACTGCCTGTAACATCCTGAGGGAGAGGGCAGGGACAAGTCAAGGAAAGGAACCGAAGCTCTCCAAAGACAAAGTCCACAGAGCTAAGCAACCGCGGGCTCCAAGGGAATTCTGCCTTCATTTCTGGTTCCATCCCCCTGCCCAGGAATCATGTGGTCTTTGGGATGTCTCCTAGAACTAGACTTCCTGAGATTATCGTGAACAGTCTCATCCCTCTCTCTGCCCTTCTGAATGTGGAGGTAGGACTACACTGGCTGCTTCACTGCCAATCCCGCAGGAGAGAGACAGCCGATAGACATCAGACCCGCACCGTCACCATCACCAACCACAGTCGTGGCCAGGTTCTGACTCAGTGGATCAGGAATGGCACCTGAAGATGGCAGTCTGGCACCCCAGGATGATCCGCGGGGTGCTGAAGATTGCATCGTTGGGTCAAAAGAGCCCACAACATGCCTAGACTTACGTGTTCTACACAGCAGCAACTGTCTAGACGAGCAGGCTCCTAACTCAACCATGTGCATGATGTTTTCTATTTGGCAAGGGAGCAGGAAGGAGAGCAGAGGGGAAAGAATAAATAGAAAATATAGAAAAGGAAAAGCAATATGTCCGTAATGTCGTAATGCCATTACAGTTAATGTTAACATTCTGATATGCTTCTTTTGTTTCCTTCTGTGAATTTGCTTCTTTATATAATCGTTGTAAATTAAAATATATTATAATTTCACTCATTACCTCGCCATCCACATCTAGCGTTAGAGTTGGTTGTAGGATACTCTGTGACTGCCATAATTATCTTAACCATTCCTCTATTGTTAAATGTTTCAATTATTTCCATATTTTTTTATGATAAGCAATGTTGTTATCAACACCTTTATAGTGTAGAATTCTTCATATTTTGGATATTTTTCCTAGCATTGGTTTATAGAATGGATTCATTGGGCCCCAGAATGTTTCCATAACTTGTGTTTCCAAAGTAGGTTCTAGAAGCGTTTAGACTCAGTTCTTCATTAGCCGCCACCCCCTGGTCAAATGAACTTGGAAACCACTCTGTATTATGCACAACTCTTGGAGATTTAACAACACATTAGCTTATTAAAGATGGCAGAGTCATGAAAATACACCTGTTTAATATTGTTTAATCTACTGTCTCAACCATATTTGATGCATACATTTCTTTCAGCCCATCTATTGTCTTCTTATCTTCTGCAGCCATAAGAATAGATCGTTTGTGAGACACAGTAATCTCTTGAAAGACAACTCAAGTAGCATTCAGAAGACAGACCTAGTTTCTCATAAGCTACATAATAAAGGAGTGACTTAGTTACTTAACCACCACGAACATGTTTTCTTATCTATATCTTTAATAATAATATTGTGGGAATCTGATGATAGAACGTATGTGAAATCACAGAGTACTACACAAATATGTAGATGTGCTGTTATCTATAAGAAAAAGATGAAGTAGAGCTATTTACCCACAGTTCCACTGGCTTTTACTATTCGTCTCCCTTTTATTGGAGAACATAACAAATACCGGTCAAGGTTTTTGAAGATATTTGAAGGCATTTGAATGTTGGCATCAAGAGCCATTTAGAAAATAAAATACAATCTAAAGTCTTCAGAAGTGTCAAGTAACTAGGTTGCCCTTTTAAAGAAAGGGAGAATTTTGTATATTTCCTTTTAAAAAAGTGAGAATAACAAGACTGAGGTTTCTAGGTAAGTGTCACTTGATACTCGACTAAGTATGTGGCATGCTAATACTTCTTTTGGTTGTGGCTAAAACAAGAGCCCACATGTGCTATGTAGCTTAACTGGGTGAGAAATCTCTGTGCCTAGTCACAGCCTTCTCACAGTAAGGGACATCCAGATGCTTTTTGTACACAGTGCATTTTAAAGAAAATACACTCTGTAAGGAACTTGCCTTGGCCTTCCTATGCTGGGGAACATGTGTTCCCCAAACATGGTGGAAAGAGGGGCCTTTTGGATACACCCCTCCTAAATGTCTGTCTTGAATTAGCAAGACCCCCCTGAGTTAAGTTTTGCACAGATGACCATAGAATGGGAGCATGCATGCTATGCTCCCCAGAAGCAGGAGAGGCAGAAAACTTGAGGTGAACAAATTTTAGTTTATGATTTAGGAAAGGATCAAATTTGGTGAGTGGCTCAGCTAATCTGGTTTACTCCTTGCCACCTGCCCCAGCCCTCATCTCCAAATCTCAAGACATAAACTCATGAGGGGAGTGGTTTATTCCAGATATGAGAAAATAGAGGGAAGGGAAGACAGGAGGTGATTTTGCTATGATTGGGGCTTGGTGGAAAAGGATGTGTCACTTTTTGGCCAAAATAGAATTCTAAGGGCCAGTCATCATTGTCAAGAACCTCAGGGATAAAGGGACTGTCCTGGTTCAGTTCAAGTATGGAGGCTGGGAGGCATGAGAAATGATGGGATATAGGAGAAGTGGGGGACCGCAGCTAGAGTCTGACACGGGAGAGCAAAAGCGACCGAGCAGGGCAACATGTTCAGAAATCCACCAAGGACTTCTCTGCCTGGCTCCAATGCCCAGAATAATCTAGGTGCTTCTGTTTGTTTCTGTTCTCTATGGTATGATGTCAATGCACCAGGAAAATAATACATAGTTGCTTTTATCTAGGAAATTCTTTACATAGATTACTATGTAATCTTTTTGAAATTCTACCCATTGAAGATAACATTATTGTTAAATGGAAAACCCAGAACACTAAATTGTGTAGTGAGAACAACAACGATGTTAAAATGGTGCATAAATGTAATTTGAATGAATGCACTAAATATCTTCACTCCTCTTCTCTGGCTTTTTGTCAGCCCTCTATATTTCAGATTCTCCAATAGTGACTATTATTTTTATAATTTAAAAATGCTACTTAAATGAAGCACCTTTCATGAAAGGAGGGAGGTAAATATCGATAATTTCAGTGTCCATGGAAATGTGTTTGAAAGATGCTTTTCTCCAGGCAATCAAGCTTCAACTTGTTAAGGGAACGCAAAAGCAAAAGGAAATAGAGAAAAAGAAGAGAGCACTCAATAGAAGAGTACGTGAGGAAGGTGAAGGTATGAAGAAACAAAAGAGCATCCAACAAGTGGTGTTATTTAGGCCCTGGAAAGACAGAGTAGAAGGAGAGCAGAAGGTCTGGGAAAGAAGGTGGGAAGATACCAAAGACTGAGACTTACGGGACCAGAAAAATAAAATGAGCTTAGGCTTTGAGGTCAAACCCGCTTGTGTCTCTACTGTGGTGGGGTGTCTGAGGGCAAACTGTGTTGTTGTCACTTATACAATATGAACAAAACTCCCCTTGCAGGTTGCATTTGGAGAACAAATGAAAGATGATGATGTCCAGAAAGCACCTGTCATACTCCAGAGCTGAGTCTGTAGCTGAGTCTCTGTAATTTATTGCTAATTTTACATTTTGGTTGTGATCAGCCCTGCTCTCTCTGGGGTCCCAAGAATCCTTACAGAATGAAGGAATCAGGGAGTTCCCTACCTTAGAGAACCCCAACCTTGCCAAAGAGGCTCCAAAGGGATGGGAGCTGTGTGGCCACACATGTACTCTTATCCCACGTAGGAGAGCCAGCAGGACGAAAGGGCCCTTGTACGGTCATATCAGGAAGAGGATAGAGAAACTAATTTTAAACTTCCCCTGTACTCACCACTATTTTTTGGAAAGATAGACTAAGTGAATGGATATATGAATATACCTGTGTTTATTCTTCTGGGTGTACTTGAGAATAATTTAATCTGAAATGGTTTCTCCCTTTCAGTTCTAAAGGTCACCCTGAGATTTTATTTAAAATCATAGCTGCGGAAGTTTCTGGAAGCTTTTCATGGCAGAGTTAGGACTTCCCTGTGGCAAGACGAGCTGGCCACCAAGCAGCTACGTGGGAGTGTCCCACGTCAGTGGGTTTCCCGTGATCCAAGTGTGGCTGCCCGAGCGCCCGAACGAGTCTTGCCAATGCCTCCAAGCTAATTGGACTCAGGGGCACTGATTTGGGCTCTGGTTTCATTTTAAATTAACAATCTCAAAATTTCCAATAAGCTCTCAACACTGGCAGACGGTTCTACCATATTTCTTCACTAAGCTTGCCCTCCCGCTTTCTGACATGACTCACATTACTGTCTTTGTTCAAAACCTCTTACCTCGTACCTGCCTGTACTCATCCTTCACTTGATAAAATTAAAACATTCCCTTAACACCGTGAAGGTCTCTTTCTTTCTTGAACCCACACCCAGTCACCACCCCCTTTCTTGCTCCTCTTATTAAAGTGAGAAATGGCTTCCTCCTAGCAAGGGAAATGGACACATTCTCTTGATCTGTCCCCATCTTACCTCAAGGACTTCAGTCTCCTCCAAATGTTCAGCATCTCTATGGGGCCATTCCATCAGATGGTCAACACATCTCCTGGCTTGACCTCATGTGCTCCTGCCGTGCACTCATCCACTGAGAAGTCTCTTGAGAACATTCTGGAGAACTCTCACTCAGGGCATCTCCTCTTTTCCAGCCAGTTAATCCCTATTTATCATCTCAAAGTTAGCATGGTCCTCTGAAGAGTCTGTCTACTCATCTTAAGTAAAAGCCATTTCTCACCCGAACTTCTCTATCTCTGTAACCTGAGTCACTATTAGGTCTTTTCTGGACTATTACTAGAGGGTTCCTTGCTAGTCTTCTTGATTCTTATCTTGCAAAATCATAGTACTTCTCCACTTAAAACTCTTTATGGTCTTCCCATTGCATTTTTAATAACATAGAAACTTGTTAGCCCTACCTCTAAAGACCTGGCTCACGCCCTACCTCCCTCACCTCAGCTTGGGCCACTCTCTCCCCTGCCCACTGTTCTGCTGTCCTTACCTCTTGTCAGTCCCTTGAGCATACCTCTCCTTTATGACTCAGGGCCTTCGTGCCACGCTTTGTCTTTTCCTTGCTTCTCTCACGGATGACTCTTCATCTTTTAGATCTGCATTCAAATGTCACCTCCTCAGAGAAGCCCTCTATCACCAACTTATTAGGGAGGTCTCTTCATTGTGTGCCTATCACTGGATTTTAGCCTTCATAAAAGTCATATATTTTTGCCTGTTTAGGATGTGCTTTTTGCCTCTTTCTTCCACAGTAGGCTAGGAGCCCAAGGGGACAAGCCCAGCTGTATTTTATATATGAGTTTATATCTGGTGCAGAAAGAAATGTTGGGGCTTTTCAGACCTCTGCACCTTACCTTGTGCAGTCCTTGCTGCCTCCACCCAAGGCTGGTAGTGACATCGGCAACCTTCCCTGATGCTTCCCACTGCTGCTGAGGAGACAGAGTTTCCCCACCAGTAGCGTGACAGGCACTAGGCCCTTGTGGGTAATTCATAGGTACCTCTGACACTTCTAGGTAAACCATTCTCTGGAGCCCTCTACATCCACAAGATACGTGGAGTAGAGAGTTGTCTCTTTCCTCTTCGGTGTTATGTTCTGTTAGCCGGGGTGTCAAAGCAACATATCTTCCACTCTCCTCATCTTTAATGTACTAGAATGGAATTTTTCAAATTTGATTTCTTGATCTCAGGAAAATACAGAGCCCAAGTGTTGCTACAATATATTTTTTTTCATTTGATTCTTGCAATTGTGTAGAGTATGGACAAAGCAAATAATATAAGCATATTCCAGGTTTTCTATATGGCCACCTTATGATCCAGTACTGACACATAATTTTAATGAATACAACCTATTTGTATTTATAAACAAATGCATTGAAAGCGTAATTACATTGTGAAATAATGCACAAAGCTTTCAGCAATTGTGCAAAAAGACAAAAATGGTGGGAAAATTGGGTCTTTACATGGTATATGGCTGTCCAAATATGCTCCAGAACAATGTATAAAGAGTCTGCTCTGCCCACTGAGGTTTTGTGTTGATCCCACCTTTGATTGTATCAAATAGCAACCATTGATTATGTCTATACATTTTTAATTACCACTATAATAAAAATAATGTGTTGATGCTAGGTTCCTCAAAGGATCTATTAACTTTTAAAACTTGTTAATACACTACTTAAACTTTGAAAAACTTTATCAAGAGTATTTTAGAGAAAACTATTCTTTCTGTTTTGTTTTTTTTTTACCTTTTTAAAAATTAGTTTCAGAAGTAGAATTTAGTGATTCATCAATATCATATAACACCCAGTGCTCATTATATCAAGTGCCCTCCTTAATGGCCATCGTCTAATTACCCCTTCCTCCCAGCCGCCTCCCTTCTAGCAATCCTGTCTATTTCCTAGAATTCAGCATCTCTCTGGTTTGCCTCTCTCTCAATTTTCATCTTATTTTATTTTTCCTCCCCTTCTTTTATGTTCATCTGGTTTGTTTCTTAAATTCCATATATGAGTGAAATCATATGGTATTTGTCTTTCTCTGACTGACTTATTTTGCTTGGCCTAATACAGTCTAGTTCCATCCATGTCATTGCAATGGCAAGATTTCATTCTGTTGGATGGTTGAGTAATATTCCGTTATATATAGAGGTGTCTCTCTCTATATATAGATAGATGAATAAAGAAGATGAATAAAGAAGAGGTGGTGTGTGTGTGTGTGTGTGTATGTGTGTGTGTGTATATATATATATATATATATATATATATTCATCTGTCGATGAACATCTGGGCTTTTCCCATCTTTCCATAGTTGGGCTATTGTGGACATTGCTGCTATAAACATTGGGGTGCAGGTGCCCCTTCAGATCACTATGTTTGTATCCTTTGGATAAATACCTCATAGTACAGTTACTCATTGTAAGGTAGATCTATTTTTAACTTTTTGAAGAACCTCCATACTGTTTTCAAGAGTGGCTGCACTGCTTGTTTTTTTTTTTTTAACTTTTGTTTTATTTTGTTTTTAATGAACAAGGCAACCTCTCTCTCAGATTGAGACCGAGACTCCTCAGAGTTAGGCTACAAGACAAACCTAGGTTCCTGCCATCACGAGGTACTCAGAATCCCCCACTCACTCTACCCCCCAAAACTGAGGTAGTTTGTAGACCCATGCTTGACTCTCCTTTAGGATGAGTTCTCTTCTAGAAATCCACTTGTGTAAAAGGTCTCCTATCACCCATCCCTCAGTCCTCATGCATAGATATGCCTTATCACAAGTTGGGCTCAACCTGGGATCTCCACTAGCCTGACTTGAAGAATGACTACCTGCAAAACAAATGAGTAAACAAGCAATGGAATGAAATAATTAATTTTTTCAACAGTAGAAAAGATGTTGTTTGTTCACCATATGATTTGGAGAAAAAATATTCTCTCTTTCCAGGTGATAGAAGATAGATTCAAGATGGAAAAGGATAAAGGGAAAGCAAAACCTCCCAAGGAGAAGAAGACTTCAGGTGTCAAGGTTGCCAAAGGAAAGGGAAAAGATCAGCCTGAGGCAAGCATAACAGTGAAAAAGACCACGCAGTTAAAACGGAGGGGAGAAGACGATGACACTAAACATTACATCGGTCAGTGAGATGCTCCTCCTGTAGGTTACCTTTCACTCCTGCCTTCCATTCTACGAAGCAACTTGAGAAAGCATTCCAATAATGATGCTTAATGTTTCCCAGGCTTTTCTCTCTTTATAAAATCACATACCACCCATGATACCCTAATAGGCAAATACTGCTTTTGGCGATTAAATTATGTTTTCAGCAAATATTCATTTAGCTTGTGTCTTGCTGTGGCCATGTTTGCATAATGTAAATGAGGGATGGAATAAAGAGCTGACTGTGCCACCAGGTAGCTTATTACTACCTTGTTTGGAACATTTTAAAAAGTCAGACATAACTATGAGGCAAACTAGAAAGTGATTATTGTAATGAGTGATACACGGTGGTGATAAAATCAGACCAGTTAATTTAGGGCTCACGCAGAGCATACAACTTCCTGACCTGACCTCAACTTCTCCCACTGTTAGCTTCTCTTAGAGCAACTAGAATTTCCTTCAATTTTGATCATTGATATAAAACGGGTTTGATCTATGCAGTCTGTAAGTCATGCCACCTACCCTTGAATCCTAGTGGAGCTTCCTGTTATTCCTACAATTGCATCCCATTTATACGAGATGGCAAGCCTTCTCACCTCTTGTTACCTGGACTCCCCTGACGTAGCTCCACTCTGAAGCCATGAGACTCAGAAGCCATGGTACCTTGGTTTATGGTTTTTAATATCAACATTTCCATATCAACAGAGATTTATTTAAGGATAGAAGAAAAATTATCACTAAAAAAAATAAAAGTCTGCGCATATTGCATTTTTGTAAATTTATCGTAAGGGGCTATTGTGGGATTTAACATTTTCATGTGCCATCCAGCATGACAGTGAAAGTACAACAATTATTTTTACCTCTCTGAATCTCAGAGACTAGGAGAAAGTCCTGTATTAACATTAATAAAGCAGTGTAGCCAGGGCTAAGCAGAGGGGAAAAAAAATGTTAGGAAAGTGCACAATATATATTTTTAAAAATTTAATGCAAGAAATATATCACTGTTCACACTCAGCATTCACACTATTGACGTAAATACACAGAATCCTTTGGTAGGGGGCACGTCCATATTCGATATTTCCCTCTCCTGTAAACACCTCGACTTATAAAATACCACAAAAAGCTGCAGCTACTCATAATTCAGGAGTAAAGCCAGATGTTGTTCAAAAGAGACTGAAGCAAAAAAAAAAAAAAAATTACAGCCTAAGTCTTTTTCTTTTTACAAAAACCCAAGCACACTTTTCCATGAGCACGTGCCCCATGTATGTTTGTCCTTCTATTATGATTCTATCTCATTTGAAAAAGTGATTTAATATTTTGTACAATGGCCACAGCCTCCTTACTGGAAAGGTAATAATGAGAACCAGTCCATGGCCTGCGTTCCAGCCAACGGGGCTGTTTCTGGTGAGCCAGAAGTATCACAAACGCATGCATAATGTATGTAGCCATCCTACGGCCTGAGTGCAACCTGTTCTCTTTTAAAGTGACGGCTGCTCTCCTTTATGGTATTTTGAACAGACGATGAACCAGATGATGGTGCCCAGCATTACATTATAGTCGTGGGCTTCAACAATCCTCAGCTATTGGTGATTATGACTGAGCTCGGCGTTCCCGTAAGCAGCGTGATTAAAATATCTTCAGAGAATTACGAAGCTCTGCAGACACACCTGGCAGCACTAAGCCAGCAGCAGGAAGCTCTTCTTCAGCCAGAAGGTACGCAGTCTGCTACGAACTCACGGAATCCCTCAATAGTCTCCACTGTCTGTAAAGCACAAATAGAACTTTCCGTCCAAAAAAGAGTCATACAGTACATTCGTTATTAAATCCTTTTAAGACTTTGATTTGCTCTGTAGTCTGCCTGCGCTAGCCAGGTGCTGTAAATTCTGCAAATTAAAATCATACTCTGTTTATATCCCTGGGTAGCCGCAGAGAACATGGACTGCGGGTCAGAAGGCTTGGTTACCTGACAACATTTCTCGGGAACATTTAATCGATAACTTTTACCTGACGTGTGGCCTGGATAGAGCAGCTGTAGTTAATGGGTTCTTCCCCAAGTCACCACGTGGCCCAAGGGAGGTCACAGCCTTGGGCAGTTGCTCGGCTCTGCTTCTGACTTATGGCAATAAATCAGAGAGGGCACTTGAACTTCAGACTAGGAAGCTGTGGGATGAAGTCCCATCCATACTACCATTCAGCCCTTTGGGGCCACAGGGTCTTCATCAAAAGGAGTTGTGCTAGAGTGCCACTGTGGGAAGGGAACTGAAATTTACTATTGCAGGGATTCGGTGTAAGTCTGTGTGGCCTGGAAGGCCCAGATTTTCTGCCATACGCTGTTGCTTTTATTGTCATTTATTAATTAATGTCATTTGCACAGTGTTTTATGACATATACAACCACATGCCAACTTCTATAATACTGCATTCTAAAAATTTGCTGTTCCAGAATGTGCCTGGGTGGCTTAGTCATTTAAGCATCTGCCTTCGGCTCAGGTCATGATCCCAGGATCCTGGGATTGAGCTCACTTGGGCTCCCTGCTCAGTGGGGAGTCTGCTTCTCTTCCTGCCCCTTCCCCTGCCTCATGCTCTCTCCCTGTCTCTCTCTCTCTCCAATAAAATCTTTTAAAGAATTTGTTCTTCCAAGTTAGAAATTACTGCCACTGATGATAGTAAAAGCTACTCTTTATTGGGCAGATGCCTTGGGACTAGGCTTAGTACTAAGGGCTCTAAGTGCATGGATTTATATAGTTTCCCCTACCACCCTCGGAAGTGTGTTTTATTATAGACGGTCCTCAACTCGTGATGGTTGGACTTAATTTTTCGACTTTATGATAGTGTGAAAAAGATATGTGTTCAGTAGAAAGCATCCTTTGAAGTCTGAATTTTGCTTTTTTCCCCAGACTAACAACAGGCTCACTTGTGATTCTCGGTGGTGGTAACTCCCAATCATCCACGTGATCACGAGGGAAAACGACCAAGACACTGACAGCATTCTGTACCCACACAGCCATTCTGTTTCTTACTTTTAGTACAGTAAATCACATGAGATGTGCAACCCTTTATTATAAAATAGGCTTTGTGTTAGAGGATTTGTCCCAACTGTAGGCTCAGGTAAATGTTCTGAGCATGTTTAAGGTAGGCTAGCCTAAGCCACGATGCTCAGTAGTTTAGGTGTATCATGTCACTTACAGACGTTCAATTTACAGTGCATTTGTTAGGGTATAACTCCATCCCCACTCTCAGCCGAGGAAGATCTATTTTTCCATTTTACCAAAAGGACTCTCAGCCTAGAGGCAGTTATTAAAAAAAAAGAGTCGAGATCCAGACCTAGCTGCCCCCGACTACCTCAAAGGATAGTTGTAACGTTAAATAACTTAGTATTGAAGCTAGTGAGAAAATATTGCATAACTGCATAACCTCTCTATAAAAAAATGTTTGATTCATAGAAATAAAATCACAGAAAACTAGACTTTATAATAGAATCCTGAGGTGTTAGTAGTAGAACCAACCCATTTAGTTATAGGTGTAATAAGTATTAGCATTCTAGGCAAAATTTCATGTGTAAATTTATAGGGATCTGTCTTGATCGTGTTTAGAGCACGGATGCCCAGAGAAGTCTGTAGCTATCTGTGACCCAAGCTTAACTGAAGCACCACTCATTGGCCTAGTCTATTTTTAGCCATGTGGGAGGGGGAACCAGATCAACAGCATTTCTAACCAAGTTGAAGCATGCTCACTGAGATGGTCAGAAAGCGATTTGGCAGAAAAACTTCTCCCACATAGATGCATTCTAAGGATGATGGAAATATCGAACGTATTTAGCTCTGCAAGTGTGTGACCTTATCATAATGTTTCTGGGCTTCAAGTGTAAAAGGAAAGGGTGAGATAAGCTCATGTTTAATATCAATTTCGGAAGCAAAATCCTCTGGTATCGTAATTGTATCGCCCAAGTTCAAAACCTTCTCAAAATTACATTTCTTTATTTGCCTTTTCTGCTACTGCACAGACATCTTGCAGTGCATGTAACTCACCATGTCCACTGAACAGCAGGAAGACTTCAACATTCTCATTTTGTTGTATTAACATGTTGCTATAATTAGACGTAGAAGCTGAGAAACTGAAGAAAGAGAATGCCGTAAGAGAACTTGAAATTTTCTGGAAGTACCTGGAACCAATCCTGAATAATGAGAAACCTGAAACAAATCTCTTTGATGTTGCTCGACTTGAATACATGGTCAAGGCAGATAACTTTCCTTCCGACTGGGCAGACAGCGAGATGATGGTTAGTACACGGATTTGTGAGAGTGGTTTGGACGTGCAAGAGTGTGGTTTCATTGATCATATTCATTCATCCCATAGACATTTATTAAGCACTGACTCTATACATGGGTTTGTACCAGACTCCTTTTCTTCAAGACATTGATAACACTGAATGCCCAGTGGTGGTTATAGCCTGGTTCTTTAGCTTTTAGTGTATGAATTAATGGCAAAGAATAAGATGGAGATGGAAACAAAGGATGGTAATTCTTTTATTTGGTGGCCTGTGGCTTTGACTCATATTTCTACCATGTTCTTGGCAATAGCCTTATAGATAACATGTTAATGAGGAAAATATAAATTTTACAGTTTTTCAAATTATATTGTCTTTCTCTTTTTAATATATTGGTTAAAAATGCTGTTTTTCTGGGTCCTTAATTTTATTGCTAAAATTGTATATTTAATATATTTGGCTGGCAAGGTCTATCTAATAGGATGACTTTTGGCCCCACCCCAACAATTAACAGGCCTTTTCTGAGAGTATTTACTGGTGTGTCTACTGAGGATCTTAGAGAGGCATGACCAAAACCATGAAACAGACAAGTGATGCTGAAGGTGCCACACACCAGGTGCTACACTGTGTGAGACACACTCTAAATTTCCTACTAATTCAGAAAAAGAAGAAATGGGATGCATCACAAAGTAATAGCAAATGTTTGATGCATGATGGTGTTTTAAAAAAGAAGGCTGAGTGACAACTTCTCATGGATGTTGTGGAAGATATCTAGCCATTCCCTGTTACACAAAACTTCTCAGGTCTCTTTCTGGTTGATCTCCCATTCCAACAGAGGCCCCGGGGTGAGAGCATGAACATTTCTCACGACCAGAGTCCCTGACTGGATAATCTTGAGGTGGATGTGCACATGATGAAGTAAAGGAAAACTCTGAGGAGAGGGACTCATATTTGAACAGGATTTGAATAAGTAACAATATACAGATCAGTTTGAGTTATTAAGACTGTCAACATAAAGCATTAGATGTCACTGTGTAGAAACAGAACACTGAAGTCTGATCCTTGCCAAGAGTAAGAATAAATATTGGCCTTGACCTATACGTGGAAAGGAAACTAAACATGGAGGAGCCGTGGCTGGAGGCCGAACTCATTCTCAGTAAAACTGGTTACTCCAAGCTCCGTTGGCTTGGCCTCTTTCCACCCTTTTCATCTAGATATCTTCATCTTTCCTGCTTTGTCTTCCACTCTTCTGCCTTTTCAACCTGAGTTCAGAAAAGAAGGCACTACCTTCTGTCCTTTACTGTTTCACATCATACCGTCTCAAGAACTTGTATACGTTTTTGCTTCAGTAGGGCATAAGAGATCACAGCCATATAATTCCTGAGCCATAATTCAGAGGAAGCAATAAAAAGAGTTTCCGAAGACAGCCTTAGGCCATGTCTCTTTTTCTCTTGCTCTAGCTATTTGCTGTCCCCCCACCCCAAGAGATGGACTGACGAGAGATGAAATGTGGTGAGCCCAAGGTAGAATATATTCCATTGCACATTCACCACATAGATGTCATAACACTAAGGCACATATCACAGCTTCAAAAGACCAGCACCATTCCCAGAACCCTGCTTCCTCCTCCAGTGTCCACAATTTTGTGTTCATTAGATTTCAATCACTCCATTTTTAAAGAAAGTGAATTGACTATTTGAGGGGCGCCTGGGTGGTTCAGTTAGTTAAGCGACTGCCTTCGGCTCAGGTCATGATCCTGGAGACCTGGGATCGAGCCCTGCATCGGGCTCCCTGCTTGACAGGAAGCCTGCTTCTCCCTCTCTCACTCCCCCTGCTTGTGTTCCCTCTCTCGCTGTGTTTCTCTCTCTTTCAAATAAATAAATAAAACCTTTTTTAAAAATATAGGGGAGAAGAATTTAAATGGTGGCTAAAGTTCAGAAAATTTTATGTTGAAAAAATATTATCATCTCAGTTGAAATACTAGTTATGGTAGAACATTCCGACCTCTGAACTAAGTTACCATCGAGGGCATCTAGTTGAGCCATGAAATTAACAGTCAGGAAGGAAAACATTCAGCCATCTGGGGAGCCATTTATGGCTGTGCTGCCCAGCTAGACACACTGATTGCCTATCAGTCAATTTGAAAGTATTTATTGGATATCTTCTTCATGCTGAACTGCAGTCTGGGTCCAAGTGCAGTATTTTTGTTAAAGCCCAGTCATGCCTCTATAAGGTATGGTTTGTGGGTGAACAGCCCAGAATTGAGGATGATGGGGAAAGAGAGCCTTGCAAACAGTTCAGTCATGCATTTGTTTGAAAAGAAAGGTTATTGGGTTTCATACTGAAGAAGAAAGTTTGCATTAGAATTTAGATCACCTGTGAAACATGAAAGTCATAAAGCTACTTCTCATAGAAGTAGACTAACTACGTGGTGTGGATACATGATGTCATACACTCAGCTATGTATGTAAGTTGGCAATGACCTCATATCCAAGGCAGAAGCCAGCCAAAGAGTCCTCTTCCTCTCTGGAAGAAGGAAAGCATTAGTACCTTTGTCTGCAGACAAGCAGGCTGTATTTCTGCTGAACCAAGGTAACGAAAGCTTTACATCAAATAAATGCCCATCAAGAAGTGCTAACTGCTCATATAAGACATCTGCAACATCTCAAGTCAAGACCCTGGTTGCTGAAATAATTTTCTGGCTTTTAGCATGTGATTTGCTGTTTGATCTAAAAATGAATAAACTAGTTAAGCTAAGGGATCCGAAGGGGCAGAAGTCCTACCATATTTCTTATACAAACAAAAACTTGTTTCTATGCCAGAATTGGGCAGAAGACTAGCAGGTTGAAGTTTAGCTGAAGAACGCTCAGCCCTGGGGTAGGCACGTGAAGCCCAGACTGGCAGCTGTGTCTTGAGGACGGGTAGAGCTCGGCACTTCCCTGGACTCCTACCAGACTGTGATTCACTGGCCCCCCAAGAAGCTCTCGCATCCTACCTTACCTCAGCAACTCAGATCTGAGATAAGCCTACTCTACCCTTCTTTTCTTTCAGGCAGGCACACCTAGTGATAACAGTACTTTTCCAGTTCTGGAAATGAAAGCCCAGGTAACAGGGTATCTGATCTATAGTTTGCTTGCTAGATAATAACATTTGTGGGTATTTGATACAAAAGCAGTAGACGATCTGTTTCTTAGGTTTTCTTTTCCTCTGATGGTAGCGCAAAAGAGATACTAAAATAACCCATCTAATATGTTAATACTTTAGAAATTCAGACATCAGAATAGAGGCCACATTGCTGAAATTATTGGACAGGGTGTTTTTCACTTAGTTAAAGCGGTCATTAGACTCCTAGAGTATTATGTAGCCCTGCGACCCTCCACAGGAACAGTCTGCATTATGGTGAGCAAGATGGTCAGGAAGAGCTCAACAAATGAAGGCTCACTCACTAGGATTGAGTGGCTTGGGGAAGTGCATGGTTGGTTTAGCTGTTAAGAGAGAAACAAACCATACATCTGATTCCAACAACAAAACACTAATAACTAACAGTCATTAATTCTCTCCCCCGTAGCTGGAATTGGGTACTGATATTTTTGAAAATATTGCCTGTTTGATGTATGACACCCTGGATTGGAAGAGGCAGCACCAACACTATTTGGAAAGTATGCAGCTCATCAATATCCCACAAGTGGTTAATGAGAAACCTCTCTTGGAAGCCATGTCAGTTACTGAGGTAGGCATGTTCTGGAATGTCTTTAGTGGGCTGAATGATTCAACTGAACAAATTGATTTTCACATTTGTAAAACATGCGAAGGAAAAATTACATAAATACTTGTAGAGAGGAAATACTGCCTGCTGGAATTTAAGTGGTGAAGGTGGGAACAGGGAGAGGCCCCCAGGCATAGCATTAAAGAACACCCCTGGGGTCAGGGCTTTATGAAGCTCCCTAACTACTTGCCACATGGAGAGCCAATGCTAGAAGCCACCTTCTGCCCATGACACAATAAATAACACCTGGAACAATGAGAGGGTCATTGCTAGATTAATCGTGGTGTTTTTTTAGCACCTACCATGTGCTAGCCTCATGCAAGTTGCTGCCAATAATCAACAAGACTTCTGCCCTCTCCCCCTCATTGAGGTTAGCTTTTAAAGAGGTTGGCAGTCATGTCAACAGTGGTTTCAACACCGCATGGTGAGAACAGTCAGCTCACCCTGCAAGTAGAAACACTAAAACGTGGCTCCTAACCTGACCTGGAGAGGGGCAGCAGGAAAGGGGCAAAGATGGGCACACACAGACATGGGGTCAAAGGAGAGAAGTATTCGGGCACAAGGCGGGACCACAGGGTAAGTCTGTGTTCCCCGGTGGCAGTGCAAAATGGAAAACAACAATAGGAGCTCCCACTGGAGAAGGAAAGCAGATGTGCGCTGGTGCTGAGTTAGAGCTTGGCTTGCACCTGCAAAGTGATGGGGAGCCACTGGAGGCCTTGAAGAGGGAGAGTGCTGTGATTCCGCGCCACCCAGAGTCCAGGGCCCCACCTCCCCATCCCTTTCCTGGCAATTGCTCAATGGGCTCTGTTAGGGCAAGCTAGAAAAGTGCCCATACCCATTCACTTCTTCCCTTCGTCAGACAAAACCCTTTCATTTGCTCCTAATATTAAGCAATGATTTTGTGGTGTAAACATCATACAGTCTCAGAATCCTGTCAGCCCCACCACACCAGCACCTGACGACGGCATCCTCGGTTGGGTAGCTCAGTTGTGTCTTTTGAATTCTGCTTCTAGGCACCACAACCTGTGGCTCCAACCCCAGGCAAGAAGAAAGCGCAGAATGAGGAACCTCAAGCTCCCCCATCAGGCACGTATGAAACCCGAAGATCAACACTGTGAACCGGTGCGCCGAGGACTACTGACCGTCCTCCCCTGGCCTTCAGACATCCCTCCACTTACACTCCCCACTTTTATTAGGGCACGGTGACAGTTTGAATTTACAGATAAAATTTTGATGGAGGGAATGGAGAACACATCTTAATTGAGCAGTGATATATTGTGTATTTTACAGTGGCTTTTGTCTTCACAACTGAAGTAGACATGAGATATTACAATGACTTGCTGAATCCAATTCCAGAAGAATTCATCTCTGTGCCCCTGATACTACACTGTATGCTGGAGCAGGTAGGTAACACACGCGGGGCGTCCTTCCCCGCTGGGTGACCGGGAGTCTGTCATTTCTCTTTGCTTTTGGTGTTAACTGTTTTAAACTACACACAAAATCCCTGAGTGTATTCTCCTCTGCAAAGATGACAGAACACTTTAAATTAAACTAAAGTTTACTTTGATCATCTGGCTTAATCCCCTTTCTTTTACTAAACTCGGGAACAATTGATCTCCTAGTCCCTGAAGTTTCGGTAGACGTGTCCTTTAAACTATCTATCTCTGGTGTCATTTTAATGGACAAGAAAGAGGAGGTAGACAAGTGGATGGGTGGTTAAGGGTCTTTATCTTTAAAATTTCTTTTACACTTGTAGGTTTAATCAGATTTTTCTCTTTCTGAGGCTAATTTTAGTCATTCGTATTTTTAAAATATTTATGCCCATTTTATTTGTGTTTTCAATATCGTATGAAGTTCTTTATTCACTTACATGCATTTTAAAATTTGTTTGGCATCTGGTTATGCTCCTTTACTATGACTGATGTTATTTATTTGTCCCCTCTCTCTTCTTCGTCATGGTTGTCAATGGTATATCTATCGTAATCGTCTTTTTAAACAACTAGCATTTTGCTTCATTGATCAACTCTTTTCTACTTTATGTTTAACTAATTTCTTCATTTCTCTTTATTATCTCCTTTCTGATTTCTTTGAGTTTATTTTGCATTTTATTTGAATCAAAAGCTTACTTCACAGGACGCCTGGGTGGCTCAGTTGGTTAAGCGACTGCCTTCGGCTCAGGTCATGATCCCGGAGACCCGGGATCGAGTCCCACATCGGGCTACCTGCTCGGCGGGAAGCCTGCTTCTCCCTCTCTCACTCCCCCTGCTTGTGTTCCCTCTCTCGCTGTGTTTCTCTCTGTCAAATAAATAAAATATTAAAAAACAAAAACAAAAACAAAAACAAAAAAACAAAAGCTTACTTCATTTACTTTCAGGATTTTTGCTTTACTTAAGGCTACACATTTCCTTTTGAGTATTCCTTTGGCTGCATCCTGATGCTTTCAGTCTATTCAGTTCTAAATCTTTTATTTTAATTGTTTATTGTCAGTTCCTAGTTTTATTGCATTATTGTCAGTAAACCTGGTCTTCATAAGTTTCCTGAGCTTTCTGTGTGACCTGAGATACGTGGTCAATTTTCATGAGTTTTCTATTTATGTTTGAGAAGAGTTGTTATAAATTACTTCATTTAATCCTTAGAACAACCCTATGAAGCAGAAACTGTTTTTGTTCCCCCTTTTACAAATAAGGAAACTGAAGCATAAAAAGGTAAAGTAACTTGTCCAAGCAGTAAGTGTCAGAAACTGCCTTAGAACCTAGTCAATCTGAGTGGAAAAGTATTTTGATGGCATAGCTTTGTTGTCTTCTTTCTTCTAATGATGCTGAGAAACCTCGTGTCAATCTGATACTTTTTTCTTTGTAGATAATCTGTTTTTTTCTTTCTGAAAAATTAGAATTTTCTCTTTATAATTCATAACACAAGGCTATCCAGGTTGGGATTTGTTTTATCATTGTCATTAACAATCTAAAGAATTATAATCTGGTTTCCAATTACATTCTGAGTAAAATCAAAATTCCTTACATTGGAAGACCCTAAAAATATGGGTCTAGGCTGATCTGTCATCTCATTTCCCACCCCCTGACCACACACTTTCTCTCTCTCTCTCTCTATCACTACTCATCACCTACACATGCCTTCTGGATTTTCCTCAACTACACTACGTAATTCCACCTTAGCTTTTTACTCCAACTTCTTTTTCTAGAAAGTTTTGCACCCACACGTCTGCCTGGAGGATACTCCTTCTCGTTCAGTGCCCAGTGGAAATGATATTCCTTAGCCTTTCTCCCACCTGACCCAAAGGAAGCCCCTGACAACACAAAGCGCTCTTCACCACATCACTTGGTTTAATTTTCTTATCAACAACCACTCTTCTTAAAATAACTTAATTGCTTTGTGTCTTGCCT
The DNA here is from genome assembly GCA_004023965.1 of Spilogale gracilis. Lineage (NCBI taxonomy): Eukaryota > Metazoa > Chordata > Mammalia > Carnivora > Mephitidae > Spilogale > Spilogale gracilis. Next base: position 67,318 of record PITA01010543.1, read on the forward strand.
TCCCCCTCTCAGTAGAATAGAGGGACTCAGTCTAATCTTGCTCACTACTGTATGCCCAGTATACCATAATCACACCCAACCCACAGCAGGCACTAATCTGTACTTGCTGAATTAAAATATACCTTTAAACATTATTTTTTTCTATTGACTTGTCCCTTTATCAGATGGATGGTGGAACTTATAGTTTTTCCTCCTTGTCTTTTACATTTTCTATCAATTGTATCTTTTGGGGAATTCCAGCTTACCTTCCAATCGATTCATTCTTCAGTGGAGTACCGTCTGCTGTTGAAGTATTTTCTCAATGATAGATGTGTTTAATTTATAAATTCTCCAATTTCCTTTTACAACTGACTGTCATTGTCCTTAGTGCATGGATATAACACATTCCTTTATGCCTGAATATTCAAATGCTTATTTTAAAGTACAGTTCAGACTTTATCATCTCTTTTACCTCCAATGTACATTTTTATGTCTGCTTTAGTTTTCTAACCAATTAGATAAGCACACTCACAGTTGTCTTTCATTACCCCATAAGGTTTCTGGGAGACCAGTAGTTTTATTATATCAATAAATTTACAAAAGCTGAAAAGCCCTATAGAGCTTGTGAGATCATCATTTTATCTTAGTCTTTATTGTTTTATTCAACTCAATTCAAAGCAGCGAACATTTATGAACCACCTGCTATGTTACGAGCATTAGCTGGTAACCTTAGTGTCTGGCCCATAGAAGGCAACCGATAATACATCATGTTGCTTGAAAAAATGCTTAATAATGGGATGAAAAAAATTTAAATATAAGAGGAATGAGTTAGGGTTTTTCAAGACAGGATATTAGAGTTTAACATTTCAGAGGTAGAACAGTTTTGAATGGTCTTCTGTGATTGGAGGGGGTCCAAGAGATGCTCAGAGATAGAGAGTGGAGACACGAGTGGCTCTTTTGAAAGTAACGAGTTGACAGAGGGTGAAGAACGGGCAGCTATTTTGCTATCCATCTATAGCGGTAGTTTTCAACAGCAGCTGATTTTTCCTCCCAGGGGACATTTGGCAATTTCTGGAGATATCTTTGGTTGTCACAATTGGAGGGGTGATACTGACACCCAACTGCTGGAGGCCAGGGGCACTGCTCGACATTCTCCATCGCACAGAAGAGAACCCCCGACAAATAGCTGTCTAATTCAAAATGTCTTGAGTTCTAAGGTTGAGAAACCCTGTAAAAGGATGTGAAATCACAGAGGATGATTGCAGGATTTAAGGTGAAGAGAAAAGCTATAAATTAGGTGCCTACCTTGATTACATTTCAACTTCTTTTTTGTCAAGTAAAACTGAACAAGCCACATAATCTTTCTAGACCTCAGTTTCCTCATATAAAGAAGGCTATTACCCCGCACTGATCTCACCATCTATCAGTCTCTTGAAGAAAGAATGAGGACTTAGTTGGCCTGAGCCCCAGTTCCTCCCACTCAGTAGCCTTGGGCTTGCACTGGTCACTAACTTCAGCCACCCTAGCTCTTCCTCTGTAAAATTAAGATAATATCTTCTCCACAATGTTGTTGTGATGTTAAAATGAAATAATGTATTAAAAGATGTCCCATATAGTGCTTGGCATATGGTAGGCACTCAGTAAATACTTACTGAATGCAAAGGTGTAAATGGTTTCGAGTGCTTTAAGAGAAAGAGCAAATCATTAAGAAAAGAAGTTATTATATTGTTATTTTGTTTTCTGTTATAGTAAATTTTCTTGTTTACCATTTGTGTTTTGTGTTATCTATTCTAATGCATACATTAAAATTCTATCTACTTTAATGCATGCATTGTAAACATTTCCTTTTTTATTTTGGTAATCACTGCCACTTTGTGTAAGCTCTGTATGTTATTGGTAGAAACCACCATGTTTTTAGTAAGAGCAATGGAAATACGTAAGTACCAGTAAAGAGCTGACCGCTAAACTGACTCCTCCCACCTGCTTATTTTAACAGGTTGTGGCAACTGAAGAAGACCTTGTTCCGCCCAGTCTGGTGCAGCCGCCTCCTAGAGCAGATGGGCTGGACCACAGAATTGCAGCTCACATCGTGTCCATCCTGCCCTCTCTCTGTCTCACAGAGAGGGAGAAAAAGGTCAGATGGCATGAAATATCCAAAGAGCTTGCATGCTTTGAAAGAGTATGGATTTTCTTTTTAAGTCACTATATTTCAATTTGAATAGAATCTCCATGAAATATTCTTATCCGAAGAGGAAAATGAAAACAAAGCAGTGCCCAAAGGTCCTGTCCTATTGGACTATCATGATGCACATGCCCACAAGAAGTATGCTCTAAAGGTAATAATAATTGAGTTACCCCAAGAAGAAGTGATGCAAGAAAGCCCATTTGTAATTATCCATTGAAGAAATTGTAGTTAGATAGTTTTACCAATGGCATTAAAAGTAGTATTCAAATGGACCCCGGCTTGCAAAGTGAGACCTCAGGAAATAGAGGTGCATACGGGAGCAAAGAAAACTTGTATAATTATAAAGGTCCAGTTAACCATTTGATTGATTGTGAGTGCACCGAAGTTGCATTTAAACCTTATAGTTATTTGCTTTACATGTCTCACCAACGTAAAAAACTAGTGGAGGCCAGAGAGGGATCTCAGGGAGAGATGAATATATATGAGACTTTGGCAGTTTGTCACAGTGAATGAAGAATCCATCATTTCTGTGCACTAGGAACCTCTGGCAAATGGAGAATGAGCTTTTTTGACCTTCAGCAATATACCAACAGTTTGTCTTCCCCGATTACCATTGATTTCCCCTGTTTCCAAATAATGAGCGCGAAGGTATCAGGTTCTGCCTTCTCCATATGCATCAGGCACTTGACAGCTTTTACTCTAATGTCTTCTGTCATGATGCTCTTCTTCATCAGGACCAAAAGAATTTTGATCCAGTTCAAATTGAGCAGGAGATGCAGTCCAAGTTACCACTGTGGGAATTCCTTAAATTCCCTCTTCCCCCACCATGGAACAGTACTAAACGTCTAGCTACAATTCATGAGCTCATGCACTTCTGCACAAATGGTGAGTACATTTTTTGCCTTAGCTTAAACTCATTCATTTATGGTCATATGTGCTTCTTAAGATGACACTCCTATTTGCAAAAAGCATTTTGATTATTGAAAGAGCTTTCAGAAGCTGAGGTGGGTATTTTGATTCTTTTACCTTGAGTAACATTGTTAGCAATAGTATGACAGCTATGATACTATTCTTCAGTTTGATGCACTGGGTTTTCTTTTCCATTGCCTTTCCATGATGAGAATAATCTGCATCTTCCTTCCTTTTCCCTGCTCCTGACCCCCTCATCCCTTCTTTGACATCATTGCAGAAAACATGGTGATCCCTATCCTAGGTAAGAAGAGCACAGAATAGAGGTGCCAAGAGTGTTGATTCAAGTTCACCTCTTCTCATAGGAGGTGAAATGCTCTTATGCTCTTTCTTTTTTTTTTTTAATAATTTTTTATTATGTTATGTTAGTCACCATACAGTACATCATTAGTTTTTGTTTGTTCTGGAACCTTTTTAATTTCTCCTTCTATTTTCAATGATAGCCTAGCTGGATATAGTGTTCTTGGCTGCATATTTTTCTAGTTTAGTGCTCTGAGTATATCATGCCAGTCCTTTCTGGCCTGTCAGGGCTCTGTGGATAGGTCTGTTGCCAAACTAATATTTCTGCTGTTGTTGATTATAGAAGCTTGTCCTGAGCTGCTTTCAGGATTTTCTCTTTGTCTCTGAGACTTGTTAGTTTTACTATTAGATGACAGGAGGTTGACCTATTTTTGTTGATTTTGAGGGGGGTTCTCTGTGCCTCCTGGATTTTGATGCTTATTTCCTTCCCCAAATTAGGGAAGTTCTCTGCTATATTTTGCTCCAGTATACCTTCTACCCCTCTCTTTCTCTTCTTCTGGGATCCCAAATATTCTAATATTGTTTTATCTTATAGAATCACTTA